>JAAAKL020010415.1:0-14379 GCA_010016065.2 Carybdea cf. marsupialis auct. non (Linnaeus, 1758) | reverse complement strand
CATTTCGTAAAAGATGGGAAAATATTTGACGGCTAATATTTGAACAATCGTATAATCGCATACGCGACTGCTGAATTACAATGATGTTATTAAAAATGACCTTCTTGCTTACGAGGTCTAACTTCAGAAGTGAAAGAAATACCATACAATTTTGCAGACGCATGCAGAGTCGCCATCTTAGCTTTCAAATGTCAGGAATGCGGTGGATACGTTTCTTGCGATAATAAAACAAGATTCGGTTCTTTCAGCAATCCACAATAGCAGCCATATTCATCATTGTCAGAGTGATACGGCTAATGATAAAATGCCTTTGGTTCTTTCGCTTTTTGTGTAGTATATGCTGATATACCTTTTCCCCCTGCGTACCTTAGCCTTGTTTTCTGTATTTCTTAAGTATACCTGTCGTGTCTTATTGAAGGGGTAGGAACAAATGATCGTCAAAACTATCATGCCTCTTGCTTTGTATTAAATTCAGGAGGCTGCATTTTCTTGCTCAGAGTCATTTGATTTCTTACATCGACAATACATCGTATTTGGTCAGAATAAAGAAATATTTACATTTATTAAAAGGCTGGATAGATAGCCCATGCTATTAAAAGCATAAGAATTGGACGAAATATAATTTTAACGGTGTTAGAGTGTTTGTGGGTTGGGTTCCACTATGATGAGCACGTAGTCTTGTTTGTTTAAATAACACTGTACCTCCTGCTGTCGGGGAATTTGATATATTCAACTATGTCGTCAGTACAGCTGTTACTACTTTATCTTTTCTCACAATGCGTTACTGTGGATATTTGAGCAGATTATTTTACTCAGCGCAATTTTCTTGTAGTTATGATCTGCGCAAATCAATGCCGCGCCAATTCCAATACAAATATAATTAGAGAATGTTTGTGTGTAATACAATCTGATTTCGGCATCGATTAAGAATGGTAAAATTCTGTAAATTATTTCTGATCTTTCTGGTACCAATTACAAATGCTTCCAAATGATTCGGTCATTTGTATGCAATGTTCTCTATTTAGTTCTTCAAATAGGCCCAATATATCTCAACTTCTATGTCAGTTATTTCTATCAATTTCCTATTTCAATATATATGCACTGTAACCCTTCAGCATCAGAACACATTCTCATGAGGCCGTGCTAAAACTATGAAAAAACTCAAATTCAACAGAGCTGCAGATGACATAGGCGTTAGATAAATAGTACCGTATTATCTCGCTTAAAAGCGCATCCATATAAGCGCGTGTACTTAAACTCGAGGGCAAGCACATGCGCTTATAAGTGAGTCTGGAAAACGTGCTTACTAGGGAGAGGGGGCGCTGTAAGTGAATTTAAATGGCTAATGACATAACATTCTCGCAATTTCTAGGATGTCATTTTCCAGCTTTCGTCGTGGTCTTCCTCGTCTTCTCGTTCCACTAACCATGCCTGATAGGATGGCGTTTCCGGGTCCCTTGTTTCTCGCTACGTGTCCAATAAAAGACAGTTTCCTTTTTTTATGCTGTTCACTAGAGTAGTCTTGCCAATTTTTGAAGTACCCAGTCATTGGTTTTTCTCTACCTCCACCTAATTCTCAAGATTCTTCTGAAACACCAAAACTCAAAGGAGTTCAGTTTCTTTTCGTCAGATTTTTTAAGGACCCAGAATTCACTGCCATACGTTGCAATTGGGAAAACCAGGGTATTCAGTATTTCAATTGGGAAAACCAGGGTGTTTAGTATTCTAAGTTTGGTTGGAAGCGTAATGGAACGGTCTTTCCATATATTGCGTAGGCTGATAACTGCATTTCTCGCAATTGCTAATCTTCTTCTGATCTCTGTTCTGTCATTGCAGTCGTTCGTGAAAGTTGCACCGGGGTAGATAAATTTATTGACAGTTTCGATTGCTTCACCATTCACAATGAGATCATTCATGTCAAAGTTAATAACTTTTGTCTTTTGGGTATTAAGCAAAAGTCCTGCTTGTTCACTTGTGAGTTTGACTCTTGTAACAAGAGTTTCAAGTTCTTGAATAGAACCAGCAATTAGGGCAATGTCATCCGCGTATCGGAGATATGGTAATACGGTATTTAAAATTTTCAGTAAGGATATTTGCGAAGTCTACGATGTAAAAGTATTCAAAAGAGTTGTATCCTTTGCTTCCCCTGAGATTCTATTCTACGATCTGTCACCTCTGAACGGAAAAGTTCTCAGACCATTTTCAGATCATTTGTGGTTGGCTTCTTAGCTAACTTAAACGTATTTTATCTTCGAACAGCGCTTTGATGTGTCGTGGCACTTTTGTTTAGAAGGTTTCTTTTCTCTGTTTTGACAAAGATCATTGATGGATTTATACACGATAGTGACATCATAAATATAAAGGAAACAATCAGTATGGTTTTATATATCAATATATATATAGAACAGCAAAATCAATCAGCAACTGGTTAAAAGCCTAAAAGCTTTCGAAACTGTTTGTTTCTTCATCAGGCCACCCACTCGCTCTCACTTTTAACCCTGCTTTTGTTTTGTTTTTGTTCTACAATTGGTTTAGTTATGCTATCACATATATATATATATATATATATATATATATATATATATGAAGCTAACAGCGAAACAAAAATATGGCTGCTGGTGGTGGTGAGAATTCGGGATCGACTAGCCGGGTTTCGACTTTACTATTGCACTATTTAGCTCTAAGCCGAAACCAGTAACCAAGAGCTTTCGTTCTATTATGGACCCCATACAGTTCCAGTTTTGCGAAAATGTTATACTGGTCGTTTTCTCCGATTGAGGCATGTTTACTCAGTGACAAAGAAGCGATCTGGTACAACTGAAACTGAAAAGGTTTTGCCATCTTGTGTATCGTCCAATAGCAGGTGGATAAGGTATGCCTTCCATCAATCAATCAAGCATGTGTCATGCACAAACGACCAAGATGAGCCACGAATCCCAGTTATTGGCAATTCGGATTGTGTTTGCAGCAGCTATAATACCCAATTATACAGCCAAACTGATCCAAAGTGTCTTCCGGGGTCTACTTTTCTCCCGAATCATCTTCCCTGTCTTAGCTAAATTTACTATTCCATTTTGTCTCAAGAAAGCACTTTGTCTTCTTCTTTTGCTATTATTCAACAATCTGTCGTCACCGCCCTCCAGCAGTCATTGGTTTCCATGGAAATCCACCATATTCTGAATATCCTTTTCATACACCACATTGCGTGAATACGCCTTTCTGTTTCTTTCCTGATAGACCATGACTCACATCTACGTATACCTTAATGACCCCTTTTTTGTCACATTCACATAGTTATCATCACCTAATTTCGACCGTAGGACTTCCGCAGATTTTTACAATGGGTCATATGTGGCCTTGATGATAAATTCTGCTCTGGCCTTCTTCAAACTGCAAGGCTACTTAAATGCAGGGCCTGTAACATACATGAACAGTCAAATAATTGGTAATTCAGGCGTAGCTTTCATACGTGGCCTCTTTTACCGTATAATTTACAGGATGGCTAGGAAAGCGTACTTTTTGGCGACGTTAACACTCAATTTAGTTAACGCCGTCGTGTAAGCACAATTAAAGTGTACCTCCAGTGGCCAGAATTTTTTTTATATTTTGTTCATTTTCTTTCAAGGAATCGAACTGCCACGTTAGTTGTGGCCTCACGTACAGTTTTCGTGATTCTTAACTTTTTCCAGAAGGAGACCAAATTGACGTAATATGAAACAGGTTGATGCTGAAAAATTCAATACGAGGCTAAGATGTCGGCGGCCAGCAGTGCAGTTTTGAGCTCTTTTACAGAGTTTTAGGTGAAGTACACTGAACGTACGGCAAAAAGAATAGACGCAGGCTTTTCAGGTCAGTACAATAAACAAAATACTAAAAACGTTCTGACCACTGGAGGTACACTTGAAGCATCCAAAGGTAGCACGCTATTATTGGTTCATTGAGTAGTCAATAGTTAGGAAGATGTACGGTTTTTCATAATGTAAAATGTCTTCGAGGAAAATCTAACACGGTTTTTAATGTTAATCGCTATTATTGGTTCATTGAGTAGTCAATAGTTAAGAAGATGTACGGTTTTTCATAATGTAAAATGTCCTTGAGGAAAATCTAACACGGGTTTTAATATTAATCGCTATTATTGGTTCTTTGAGTAGTCAATAGTTAAGGAGATGTACGGTTTTTCATAATGTAAAATGTCTTCGAGAAAAATCTAACACAGGTTTTAATATTAATCGGGGATTTTTCCACAAGGACAGTTCGCCAGCCATGACCATGTTATGTTTTGCAGATTCATTATGCGCTAAGTACCATTGCGTTATTGTGTTCTTATCACAAAGCCATGCCGATGATCAATTGAATAAATGTCAATATCAAGACCCCAGTCAGTTATTTTCCACAAGATACCAGTTATCTGTCACAAGACGTCACTTATTTGTCACAAGATGTCACTTATTTATCACAAGATACCAGTTTTTTGTCACAAGATGTCACTCAGCGTGGCCAGTTATTTGTCACAAGATACCAGTTTTTTGTCACAAGATGTCACTTATTTGTCACAAGATGTCACTTATTTATCACAAGATATCAGTTATTTGTCACAAGATGTCACTTATTTGTGACATAATATTTAGGAGCGTATCGAAAGCTGTAACGAAAACCTGACACTTAGAAGAGGCGGGGTAGAAGAAGCTGTCAACTTCCAAATAGATGCTCGGACAGACAGATAGCTTTGTTTCCAATCAGTCCCTGTGGTTTAAGAGGACCATTCAGAAATCCAATCTAGGCTGTTGTTTACGTTAACAGTGCTCATTATGACAGTTGTCTAATAAAGGGGAAAATGGTTTAAAATGTGCAAATACCATAAGAAAGTAACTGCATCACAGGACATTAAATAGCAGAATCAACGCATCATACGTATCAACGTAAGGCCACGCTGAATGACGTAACAGAAGGAAACGTAAAAGAATACAGCATAGCATATCGTTACATAACAGAATCCAGCGTAGTAAAACAAAGTAGCTTTCTGTAACGCAATACTGAATAACGTAAAAGAACAAAACGTATCAACGAGTAACTAACATATTATAATGTAACTGAGTCAAACATAGTTTAACAAAAGTAGATTAATGTAAGGCAACACTGAATTACACGATAGAATCTAAAGTAACGTAATATAATAGAATAGAATAGGACACATGTTGTAAGAAAGCTGTATGACGAGCGTAAGCATGTAGCGAACGCTACGAACTATCGATGGAGGTTTTAAGGGGGCTTGTCGACTACTGAATACTTGACGCAGACATGAGTGACGTGCTAGTAACCTCTCCTCGTCTAATAACAGCTCTAATCATAATAGGAGATAATCATAATGATTTTCAACTTTGATGTAAATAATTAATGTTACTTACCATAATTCGTACGTTAAGACTGTACATGGCAGACGTAGTCTATTGTTTTGATTGTACTCCGTAGTCGCAGTTCACAATCCATGTTGAATTCGTAAAATCATAGAATGAACACTACAGGGACAGCCATCAGACACTTGCCTCGATTAGCAAGAAGACAATATGATAATAGTAACTTAGCAACCATAAATGTCAGAGATGGAAGATGAGTAAGGATTTAGAATTTAGGTTTGCTAGAAGAGAACCACGAGAAAAATCGGATGATGATTACGAAAGAAAACGGAAAATGTCGATTTGGATACTCTTCATTAGATTCTTCTCCAGAAGGGGGATTTTGTATGCAAATTCTTTTAGCGAGACGCGGGGCTTCACTACAAGCAAAAGAAAATCCAAAGTGGGTATATTCAGGGTTTAAAGTGATTGTTAGGTCTTTTTAGCCGGAAAGCATGGAGCAGACCCCGTTAATCTTGATAGTTGATGTACATTCGAAAGATGCCTGACAAGAGGCAAAACGTATCATACCTAACCTAACCAGCTTCATTAAGGAAAGAAAGAATATAGCTGCCCCTTTGTAGTTAGATGAGGACTGGTCTGTGCTTTACCCTTGGGAGCTCTAAGAAAATGCATTGGATGAGGTAGGTTGTCGAACTTGTAGTGTTGTTCAAAGATGATGGACAGGAGCTGGACATACACTACATTTAAAAAGTGAGATGTGATGCTCATTATGTCATCTTTATAATTTAGATCATTTCTTCTTTTCGTACTGCTTTACGACATGCTATGATTTAATCAAAACTTCTCAATTATCCTAAATGCTATTTTTATTATATAATTACCAGCTTTAACAGCTATGGGAGATATATCATGGCACGGGAAAGGGATTGCTAAAGACTTTCAGAAATCTGCAGTGTACTACGCCAGGGCCCTAGAAGCTGGGGAATCGCCTCAGGTTAGTAAATCTTTCCTTTGATAGTTTCTTTATTATCACATAATATGAAAAGTAATCATGATTATTTGTCAGTAATACTTCTATTCCAACTTCCAACAAAGCTGTTACAAAGGTAGATGGCATATGTTCGCGTATGGGTTTCGTTCACAAATATCTTGATGAAAGAAAGAGAGAAGAAGGTATTGAAGATTACCTCACCTTACCGAAGTGGCATATCCCAAAGGACGTTGGTCACTACGGAGCGCCATTCTTCTCTACCCCTCATAACTCTCGTCAACGTTGCTGGTGTATGTCCATTTCCAACTGTCCTGGCAATGCCATTCAAATACTTCATCCTTGGCTGTCCTGACGGTTTCCTACCTTCAACATTTGCAGCCAAACAGACACGCTGCAGCTGCTGCGCTCAAACCACATGTCGGACCAATAGCAAATGTCTTTCTCTGTGATCTTCTTCGTCATCTGTCTATCTGTGTTCATTCTTCTCAATACCTCTTCCTTGGTGGCCCTTTCCCTCCGAAATTCTCAATATACTCCTCTTGAGCCACATCTCCAAGGCTTCAATTCTTCTTTCCGTTTCCTTGTTTATGGTCCAGCTTTCACGTCCGTACAGTTTTTTTGACGAAATGAAGTGCCTACGAAATCGTTTCCGTAAATTTATTCCCGGCTTGCGATTAGTAGCCAATTTCTTGGTATTGCTAAATGTACTCTTTGGCATCCCAATTATTTTCTGTATTTATGCATTGCACCTCTTTTCCCATGTTAGTCTGCTTCCTAGATAATCAAACTCCTCAACTTAGTTGAGTCTTTTGCCTCCTATCAAAATGTTCACTCAGGACATACGTTATTCTTTGTCATCACCATCACCTTCGTCTTAATGACATTTATATTGAGGCCCCTCTCTTCGCTCGTCGAAGCCACCATCTCTACTAGTTGCTGTAATTTATTTTCTGAATCAGCAATGAGGACTTGGTCATCGGCGCATCTGATGTTATGTGCATTTCTCCCACCAATACTGATTCCATTCATCTTCTTTATTTCAGTTATCACTTGCTCTATACAAGTTAAATAGGGCAGGAGACATGACAGTACCCCCGCTTTATTCCTCTCTCAACGCTTTGCCAGTGTGGTTCAGAATTTCCAACCTTCATGGCCCCCTTTTGGCTCCAGTACAGGCATTTTACTAGCTTCAGATCTTTACCATCGATTCCAATATTATCCAACACTTTTATTAATTCCACATGCTTTACTCGGTCAGTACCTATTCGTAGTCTATAAAACATAGAAGTAAATTCTTCTGTACTTCTATAACATTCTCTGCCAGTGTTCTCGGGGCAAATATAGCATTTCCAGTTCTCTTTCCAGGTTTTAAGCCAAACTGTTCACCAGATATCTCTGGTCTTAACTTGTTTCTTATCCTACTTCTGACCATTCTTGAAATTTTATTTGTTACGTGATTAATGATACTAATCGTGCGCTGTTTGTTACTCTTCATCTTTGGTATAGCTACAAACAATAATTGATACATCTGTTCAGTAATATTGCCACTAATTTATATCAAAGTAGCAATGTTTGTAATCCTATTAACGGCTACATCTTCAAGAGTTTCCAGCATTTCGACGTCCATTACATCTCCTCTGATTGCTTTTCCTCTCTTCATCTCGAGCAATAGCCGCCTCTACTTAATATTTCAGCACGGTGGGTCCATACTCTCCGAACTGCTCTAGTGCCTCTCGCCGCTCATCCTCAAACAGCTCGGATAAATATTCTCTCTACCTCTCCTGGAGGCCCTCCTCTTCCTTAGCAACTGTTCCATTTTTCCTTTAGTCGCCTCCTTCATTTTTCATACATTCTGGTTTGGTCCATGCTCTCCAACTCCTCCACTTCGGAACACTAGTCGTTCATTCTCTTCTCCATAGCAACTAAACATTTTCCCGCGTATCATTCTATTTAATATGCTATACAGTTCATCATTTCTACCTTTTACTCGTCTTCTCTCATCCATTAAGCATTGATCTGACATCCATGGTTTCCTACCTTTCTTCTTCCTCGGGATGAATTCTTCTGTTATTTCACTGATTGCTTTGGCTCATCTGTACCATTGCTGTCCCGTGCATCGATCATCTCCTTCATATCCCAGATTCTCATATCTGTTTCTAACTTCATCCTCGTATCTCCCCTTCTTTTCTATCACTCCTTAATATCCATAGTGGTCTTCTTGGTTTTACATTTCTTCTATTAGGTTTCTTCAATTTGTTATTGATGTTGGAAGTTACAGGGTTGTGATCATTATTGCAGTCTGCACTAGGGGAAATTGTAATATTTTTGACAGTGTTTTTAAATCTTTTGTTGACTGTGATGTAATCTATTTGGTTTCTGGATCTATCATCAGGACTTCTCTACGTCCCCAGTCTTCCGGCTTGCTGGCAGAGCCATGTATTGCAGATACATGCTGCTGCCTATTTGCACACCTGTCCAGCCACCTCTCCCCGTCTAGTTACGGTCTCCCAGGGCAAAATCACTAACCGCGTCTCTCTGCCGACCTTTGCATTTATGCCCCCCGTCACTGTTATCACATCGTGTTCCTTACATTGCTGGTATGCTTGTACCATAGCCCCATAAAGTGCACCTATTTTTCTTCTTCACCACTGTCTGTCGTAGGTGACTAAACCTGGATAATTCCAATACTAACAGTCTTCCCCTGAGTTTCACCATTATAACTCGATCTGATATTGGTCAATAGCTCATCTCACTCGGTGCCACTCGACCAAAGAATGTGACAGCCACCATCCCGATCAGCCGAGCCCCCTCCAGGATAAATCAACACCACTCCCTTGTCACTTTTCACCCTGCTTGATTCAGTCCGTCTGACATTACTCAGCACAAAAATTGAAATGTTTAGTCTCTTCATCTCGTTTTCTATGTTACTATGTTTTTCCACTGGTGTCATCGTTCTAACGTTCCAAGTGGCAACCTTAAGTTGCCTTTTTTTGCGAACAGTCGCTGGATTATGAACTCGTGCCACCCGTTGCCCATGGCTCTCTTGGCTGGGCGAGACTGCCTCCTCAGCATACCTGAGACTCTCATTCATGTCGTTGTTGTTGACCTAAAATGGTGCATCTTTTTATGGTTTCTTGGATAGTACGTGGTGAAGACTCTACGTCTCTTCCACGCTGTAGTTGTCAGCTGCCGATTTAGCCTTTGCCTAAAGAGGCACTACCCTACAGGGAAATAGGGGATTTAAAACTGGTTGTTATCTTCTAGCCATGCATAAGGATGCATTGCCTGCAAGGCAGCAGGGGAATGTCTTCTTTTCGTCTGGTTATTCCAACACATGTGTCACAACCTCGGAACACGCTATCCCCCCTACGGATGATAACTTGGTTTCTGATCATTTCAATACACAACTTCGACAAGGTAGGACACACAGGGGGATTTCTAGAATTGAAAATTACTTTCCTCGTAGATGAAGGATAGGGAACTGAAAATACTGACACACTTTACAATACGTAAATACAAGCAAGACTGAGCTTAAGCATTAGAAAGAACTACTGAGCCGAGTTTTAAAAATTTTAGCATCTTCTGGAACAGTTCGTAAAAGTAAAGGGTTAGCTGATAGAAATGAGCAGGCCCGAAAACAAAACACCTTGATTGGAACATTTTAATCAGAAGTAGACCAGGTGTTCACATGAAACAAATAATGAACTAGAAATATTTACTTAGTAGGGCTTTCTTTTGACTGTGGTAGTATTTTTTCAAGCAGAGGGAAAGTTAATAAGTATTAACATGGCAATGGAAATAAGTACGTCCTTATGCGTGATTGTTAAGGGGATGTAATCTTGGAAAGAGAAGACCAAGCCAACAATTGATTCTAGCATATCAATCGTCTGCTTAAGTAGAGCATGTGAGAGCTTTTCCCCCTTAGTAACGGCCGCATGACCTTATTTGCGTGGAAATTTGTTCTTCACAAATATGTAAAGGAATCTGAAGGTCAGACAGTCCTGGCAACTGTTGTGGCCAAAACTTGATCCTTAGCTTATGCCTACCTAGTAAAAAATGTAATTTTATTTTTTTTGTACAACGTTGAGGGGTTCCCGGTCATCTTTTTTCGTATTTGCCAACATGTACCTTTAGCAACATATAGGCCGAAAATTAGGGTTTGCTAGGTTGGTAACTATTAGGTAGCCAGTTTGATGTTTAGTTCGGTTATCTGGCTAACTGCTATCCAGGGGCCTCTAAATGAGAGACTTCTAGGTTTGCAGTTTTCCCCCTTCCCTGGAAAACGGCGCTGGTGCCCTAGAAATGCTTGATCTTTTAAAATGTTCAAGGTAGCTTCTTACGCCCCTTTTGATACATTTAATGCTCTCCAACATTATCGGCTGGTCAGAGACCTGTTGCTTGTAAGAGACACAAGCGTGGGCCAAGGGGATAAATGGCTATTGAATCAAACTTCCAACCAGTGGAAATTTTTTGGCAAATGGTGTTGCTTTCTTGTTTTAAAACGAGTGCCAACCTAGAGGCTCTTGAAACATGTTTATCTGGTGTGGGCTGACTTGTGCCTAAATATTCTTTCATTATGACTGTAATCTTGTACGTAATTTTGGTAGTGGTAAAATTAGGGTTTATTTATTGCTCATGCTATTTTCTCATCTGTTCTGTGTGCCGTCATCTTGACGCCCAATATTCATTTCCAGAGCCTTTAATGTAGCGTCAGTTGCTCCAAGCTGGATGATCGATACAAATCTCTCTTAAACAATTTCGCAACGGAATAGTTTTTACTTGAAGTGGAATTCTCATCTGTAGAATATGGTTCTGGGAAAATCTCGGAACTGCAAACATTACCTGACAGGAAGTTAACTATGTAAATATGATACTATGTATACAGACAAGTAATATGCACTTAACAGTGCGAGAGGAATAGCATTAAGTATGTATCTATCGAATGAAATAATGAGTTTGTCTCTTTTTAGGCAAGCAATTAAAGAGTAGGTTGTTTTATTTACAAGATCGCTGCTACAATAATGACGTGAAAGTGTTTTTCTCCTTCCTTGTAGGCATTGTTTGGCTTAGCATATCTTGTGGAGCACGATTATGATATTCGAGGCATCAAATTCCTGTCATTACATGAGGACGACGTAGCACACGGGAACTATTCTTTAGCTCAAAGCTTATATAATAGGTAATAAAGAAACACAATTATTAGTTTTAGCGTCAGAAATTCCCTGACATGAAAATGTCCGACGTTTTGGCTTGTATTCGATCTTACTTGGATAAAGTGTTAGCTTAATGCAATGGGTTGTATAGCTGCTTATTGCCTGGTATCATACACTGCAAGGAGAGATGTAAAAAGGTAGTATAGAGGTATTTGCTGGTAAGAAGAGATTTAATGTAGATATGCATTTCTTGAGGGTTGCATAAGTGATCTCATGTTTGGTGAATTATAAGCCCAATGGTAGATTTAGTTCTATCTGGTCTTATCGACATCAATAGCACAAATAGCCTTTACTTCTAAACAAAACGAGGCTGGATAGCCGAGGCATTTTATCTAACATTCTAGTCGTTGAGCCATTATTTTCCTTTCATATTCGTAATGTTCAAGATTTTATCTAAATGGCACATGTATTTGCTATTGAAGACTTACGAGAGCATCCAAAGTCAATTGGCATATGACATGCATTGTTTCAGTAATTCTTCCAGTGTCTTCAACTTAAGAGAACCATTCGTGGACTTATTTTTCCTATGTGTATTCTACCTATTTCATTTTAATTTATCTGCTTAAGTAATGAAAAAATGGTTAAGCAGTTTTGCCTGTTTTTGTAAACTTCAATCTGAGATTTACTCATTTTGGTAACCATTAGTTTGGCTTAATTTCGCAGTAACCCTTCACCCCCGTTTCTAATTCCACTGATAAAACCACACATTGTGTGATGTACAGCTCTTTGTTTGTCGGGATAGTACACAAGTGACATATACAAATTAAGATCCTTCCTATTTTGAAATATCCTGTAATATATTCTGTTGTGTAATTTGGAATGAAATTGAGATTAATGGAGTGCTTGGTGTAGGGATACTAATGTTGCCTTCTAACTCTCTGTAGGTTGCCACTATCCGTTGTTTACGCCAGCGAATAATTGATACGTAAATTGTACGGTATTTACTGTATGTTACATCAGGTAATGTTAGGTATTGACAAGTATCGAGTAAAAGTATTTACGGTACAGACTGTCATATTTTAACAATGAAACCTGACAAGGATTATCAGACTCCATTCCACTTTTAATGGAACCAAAAGTACACCACAAGTCGTATGGTGTGTTCTTAGTCGATTCTTTGACTAGTTAAGTCATTAATAACTTGAATCATTAATGATTAATTAATTGTTAGTTAATATTAATTGGCAAACAGAAATATATTCTTGTGTCTCTGCAAGATTTTTTCTGTGAAATGAGCATTTGTTGCATGAAATACTATGAAAGTTTTCAGAGACGGAATCGATGCTATCCAAATGGAAATTATAGCACTCGCAAGGATTATGTCAACGCTTTGGATAACAATACAAAAGCATTAATCCGGGTTGTGATATGTGCTCAATGTCTTCGTTATCCGTCCAATCTAATTCAATAAATGTGATTTAGAGTATTTAATATCGTGATTTATATGTTTATGCAATAAAACAAGGTGTGATATAAACGATAGCAAAACTTTGATAGATAGGAACATGGTTCGGAGGTTGAAGATGATCATTTATCGTGTTTACATCATTAAGGATTGACCTGGTCGTGGATATAGTTTGGTTGATATCTTTGCAAATTGGTATATAGGTGACGTATGTATTAACTAAATTTACCTACGATGTATCCTCCATCACCTGCAGCAATAGCGAATTCCATGTCTACTTGGCGTTTACCATATTTTCGATGGAAAAGTATTGCAACAACAACAACATTTTTTGTCCAGAGCTAAAGGAAATCGTGATCTTACGAGCCTTCACCTTTCCCTTCGGTACAATCAGACACAAGCAGGGTCAAAGTTTTCAAACAAGTTCCTTTGAACAATAGCTTTTGTCTACAGCCTCTTTTATGACTCAGTATCTAAACTATAATAGACATTTCCTGAAAATGATGATAAAAGGACATTGCAACGTCGAACTCAATGCATTAGTTTTTCTTGTAAATATCATATTATAGTAAATATCAAGTTAATCTTATGAGCTTTTAGACCTATTGCTTAATTGTAATCTAGAGCTTTGGTACAATTGTAATTTTCTTTTTATTTGGACTACAGCACATTTCTGTTGTACTCCAATTTACAGTTTTGAGTTGCCTCTTATCGAGACACCATGCTCCCCACTTACCTTATTTTCATTAAAAAGGGCAAATTTAATTCTTATTACATTCCGATCTCTGTGCCAAAATGGTGGGATATTTCACCAATTTCTTCGATTTAAATCCCTTCCTTTGTAAGCCTCAAACAGGTATAGAAAAACAACACCAGCGACTACGTTTAAACCACTTGAGACTAGCAACAGTGAACGCCGAAAAGTCGTGAACGGTATAGATATTAGTGAAACATGAAGTGTTTATTTTAATCAGTTGTTTTGAGAAAAGTACTCATCGTAAGAATTTGAATCCCAACCTTAAAAATACGGCATTCAAATCAGCATCGTTTCCAAAATATGTCAATTTACTTTTTGATCACACGAAGCTTAGAGTGTCGGTGTTTTATATGCATACCTGAATTGGTTATAGGGCTACTAGTTGCTTGATCTTGTCGGAAGTTAGGTTTAGATTGTGCTCTTATAGTTGACCAAAATCTAGTTTAGTTTTATTGCTTGAGGTTTAATGAATTCTAGTGTACTTTAGGGAGCTGTAGTTGAATTTTAAACATAATAAATTGTTATCATTTTATGATCGCTCTGTGAATGGTTTAACCTTCACACTGGGGTAGGTACAAATTGCTATGTATACAAACTTAAAAGAAAAAGTACACACCGCTTCCTATCTTTTTAGATGTACACATCAAGAATATGTA
>JAAAKL020010414.1:0-14379 GCA_010016065.2 Carybdea cf. marsupialis auct. non (Linnaeus, 1758) | reverse complement strand
ATTTTCTGACGAATGTACTCTGAGGAGTGTCAGACGAAAAAAGCTTTTTAGTACAAAATGAATTCGCTATTTCGAGCTGTTTTAACTTTTGATTTGTGACGTCATCACTTTCCCTGCACATACAGCATCAACAGGCAACGACAAGATTCAAAACAGCAACATATCTTCGGCTTGAACTACAGACCGTCAGCGTAATTAATCATCATCTGAGGTGATATTGAGAGGGACTCCGACCTATCTGTTAGAACTCCTTGTTTAATTAGTATGGTATAATAAGTCCGCATGCGCACGACGAGTCATTTAAAGGAACTATTCCTAAATACAAGGGACAAAAAGTGCTGCTTGAATTATCAACCATTAAAGACTAGTCCTATCGAGGATTTTTTTAATGAATGGGTGCAAAAGGATAAAAATACCCGAGTATCAATATTAGGGGGTAAGTATCCCTTTAGAACAATTTGAACGAAAGACTTTTTGTTTTTAAAGTTATGTCCTTGAAAGGGTATGTCCACTCTTAGGTAGTTGCTGTTAAGTATGGCCCTCTCACACTAATGTTTTCATAGTCCTGGTAGAGCAAAAGAACAATGACTAACGTACTATGCAGATAAACTACTCTTGGGTTTAAAGAAGGATCAGGAGCCATTTTGTATCCACCTCCTTTGTCTATCGTAAATATAGGAATTTTTCTACTCTCATAGTAACATATATTTTTATTTTTTCTCGTTAGAAAGAATTCATGACGTTTGATCAGGATAAAAGTGGGGATATGAATGCCATTGAGCTTCGCAGTGCACTATCCAAAATTGGTAAGATAGTAGACGTATTTGTGATTCTGTGATTAACAGATGTGGGTTAAGCCATCATTGGTCTCAAAAAATGTACAGAATGCCATTCCAGACTCATCAGAACCATGATTTGAATCCACCGATGTTGACCAGACTGAATGAGTTGACCAGACTGAATGAGTTGACCAGACTGAATGAGTTGACCAGACTGAATGAGTTTTCTTGACAGTCGTTCTGGTCTTGCTCTGTTTCTTTTACCCTCTCTCCTTCCTGTAAGCATCAGGTTTTTCACAAAATATTTCCCAGTAGTGCGCCCTAGAAACATCAGTTGTGTCTTGGTTATGTTCATGATCAACTTTCGCTCTGCCATCGCCTTCCTTAGCACCTCCCCGCTTGGACCAACCAATCTTCAGCATTCGCCGATGTAGCCACATCTCCATAGCCTCCAGTCGTTTCTTAAACCTTAGAAGTTCACGTCCAACATTCACAACCGTGCAACAGTATGGAGAGAACAAATACATGCATCAGCCTCTTTATAGTAAAGAGGTATTCGTAATGGGTCCTTTTAGTCTAGAAAATGCCTCCTTTGGCATCCCAGTTCTTGCTTTGACCTCCCTGTCACGTGTTGTGTCTTCCGTAATGATGATACCTCAATAATTGAATTTGAGATGATGTTTGTCACTACAAAATTTGCAGATAACCTAAATAGCGGAATCATTTTTCAACCAGAGACGCTTTTCGGTGCTTTCTCATCAGTCTAGTTCCGTGAAAAGAAAGAACGGTATTACTCAAAATAACTAACCCATTTATTATAACCAACAAGACAGCAAAGTTGTTCCTGAATTTTTCCTAAATCGTAATTGTTCTTGTGGTGTTTCGTTTTGAGTGCATCTTCTTACTCGTGGTAGTATCACTCCGAGAATGATCTTGGTTACGTGATTCATCAAGCTGATGGTTCTGTGAATCTCATTTTCGATAACCTTTGGTTTCTTTGGTAATGGCACAGAGGCTTTGCTTCAATTTTTTGGGGATTTGCCAGTGTCAAATACTCGTTTGCTGTTTTTGTTCCGTTTTTATTCCAAAGTCCTTTAGAGCGATAATCATCTCCGCACTTGTATTGTCAGGGCCGCAACCCTTTTTATTTTCATTATCTCGAGTGCTTTACTAACTTCTGAGTACATGATTGGTGGTCTTTCCATGTTTTCACATATGATTGGCTTTTCTCCTCTCCCATCCTGATCATGTTCTCCGATGTATTCTGTCCACCGTTTGGTGATCTCTCCACTGTGCATCAGTATGTCTCTTTTTTGTTTTGATGCGTCCACTTTGTGAGGAAGTTTTCGTCTTTGAAGCCAGAGCATTAATGTTTGTAAACATTTCTTTGGTGTTGGCGTTTCTTTGAAGCCAGAGCATTGATGTTTGTAAACGTTTCTTTGGTGTTGGCGTTTCTTAGTCCTTCCAGCTCTGCACATTCATGATTGATCCAATCATCTAGAGCTGAATTGCACATTTTTTCCCTTTTTCATTCGGTCTGTAGCATGTTTCTCTTGAAAGATTGCCTATTGCCCATGGCATGACGTATCCCCACTGCCACCCACGTCTTCTCTCACTTCGTTACCTTCTCTGGAATTACTTTAGCCGAAGCTTCTTTAAGTGATTTTTTGAAAATATCTCATGTCGTATGTTGTTCTTTCGCCACCCTTTCATACTTGTTTTTGACAGTTACCCTGCATCTTTACTGTAAGGTGCTTTAAACCAGTCTTTTGACTTTATTAACTTGCCGCTCTTTGTTCAACTTCAGTTTCATTTTACAGATCGCTGGAATCTGATTACCGTCATAGTCTCCACTTTGGATTCCTTCTTTGAGCTTCTAAAGCACATGATCAAATCAATTTGGACCTTTGTATTGTAACAGGACTAATCCATTGCCAATGTCTTTTTTTCTATTTGTGAAACCAGGTGTTTGTAATATGCTTACGATTTTCTGTGCACCATGTAACCAGTCTCCTCTTTTATTTCTTGTGCCCAAACCATGCGAGCCCATACTGTACCACGCTGTGCTCAAATACAGGGAAAGACGAAAGGACACAAAGGCCCTCAGAAATGGGAAGCAAAAGTATTTCAGCCCATGGTTGTGTGGATAGTGTGCTGTGAAGGCCTTAGTAGCACTTATACATTAGACAGACATGTATTATTACATCTTAAGGGAGCATCGTTCCGCATCGATCAAAAGGAAGACAAGAGAGGGAAGACCGCATGCTGCTTGCGAGATGGTTCTTTGTAGAATACTCGATCGGTCAGAACATGTACTACACGATGCATGGACAACATCGTTATACGTATAATCGGCTAGTCTACGAAAATACTTAGGGAAAATCATGACGTTACACAAGAATGCATCTCACGTATTAAATTGATAGGGAGTGCCTTTGAATGTCACCTCGGCAAACGGTCTTGCTGTACAGAAGCTGGATTAAAGACAGCATTGAGAAATGCTGATATTCCGATAAGAAGTTGCAATCATCATGCATGTATTGTCACAACTCCCTCATCTTTTTGGGAGGGATCGCCTGATATACCTATAGTATAAACAAAGAACTTTGAGCTCGATCACAGTTGTGGCACTATGACCAAAATTGGTGTGCGGGCTGCCCAAGGATCTGATGTACTAGGAAGATCTTCAATGAGAGGCACTGTAAACATGGTCTTCTCCTATCTCCTATCTCATAATGAGAACGAAAAGTACATTTCTGCTTGAAAAAAATACCAATCGTGGCAAATAAGACTAGAAGTTTGGTCTTGTTAGAACTACATTAATTCGTCTTCCATTATCAAGGAAGTTATTGTTTTAAGAGCCATTTTCGAGTTGTTTGATCTGTACTGTGTTGACGTCGATTAATCATGGCTGATTTAGGAGAAATGTCCCTCGAGAAGTTCTGTCTGTGGAGTTTTGAAACGTTAAAGTCGTACCTCGCTTTGAAGCAGTTAATCGATGGCACTGTGGAAGAAGCTTCCAAGTACGGTGGTCTTCTGGCCATTTCTTTTTCGCTGGAAAGGGGAATAGCCTATTTAGGGAATAGGGTGGATTAGTTTTATAAGTGAAGCCTAGGGGAAGAATGTATTATAAAATGCACATAGACAATCGATGAGTGGATGTCAACTGTTAGTCTCGTGGCATGCACTCTATCAAGGTAAAGAACCCCGGTGTACATCCATCAGCATAGATAAACAAATTGAAAGAAGGACGAAAGTTCAGGTAGATTTGTAACTAGTAGAGGAAAAAGAATGTGTGAAATATGTCGTCAGGAAGGGCATACTCGCCATTTTTGGAGGTGCTTCTCAAGAAAATAAAGCAATATCGAAAAATTAACAAGTTATTACCTGAGTTCGTGCTCACAACTGCGTGCCTTTTCTTTTCTTCGGCACTGATGGAACGTTCCTTACAATAAGACTCGAGCCATTTCTTTAGCTTATGCTTCCCTTATATCACAATGAAAATGTATTTCGAATGTAGTACAATATTGTTTAAGACTGACGAAATGATTCTGAAGACTAAAAGAATGTATTTGAGCTAAGTTACCAAAGGACACCGGGTGTGTTATTCAAGGGCGAAGGGATATTTTGGTAGAACTACTGGGAAACACAGGGAGCCAAACGATCTGAATGTTCTAACTATCAATCGGTGTATTGCATATTGTCAGTTGACCAAAGTAGTTTTACATGATTTTTACTTGAAAACTTCAAATATTGTTGATCATGTTAATTATGCAGTTTATTATTGTTGTCGAGAGAACGTAAACAAAGCGGGATAGATAGTATTAACAGAATGATTATCATGTACACTAGTTCTAAATAACGTTGTACTCTTTCTCCTATCACCCAGGTTTCAAGCTGAGCACCCCAGCATTGAGTTCCATTTCGCTCCGTTATGCAAACAAAAAAGGTCGTGTATCCATTGACGATTTCTTCCAAATCTGTTGCAGAGTTCGCTCATGCTTTGGTATGTATACCATATCATACGTATTAAAACTATTTTTCTAATAGAGGATTGCGCAAGTTTTCTGTTCTTATTCTGGAGAATCCTTTCTACTGTGGCTTATGTAGCATTCGCTATTGTAGGTAACTTGTATTTCAATTTAAATTAGAAAATACCTTCCTTTCTTTATTTGGTCTATTATCTGATTTAAATTAGAAAATACCTTCCTTTCTTTATTTGGTCTATTATCTTATTTAAATTAGAAAATACCTTTCTTTATTTGGTCTATTTAGGACTTAAGATAGTCTGTGTTTCTACTTCGTTCACTGACTAACTCAAACTATAGATCAAAAGTGACAGATGTCAGGCAGTGATGACATTGTGTAGTACTGAAATGTTTTCGCTATTTCGTGCAGTTTTATTGTTTTGCACCACCAACAAACTTCCCTATGATAGGATGAAAATACTGTTATTTAAGAGACTTGAATTGTTAAAGACAACTTTTTTCGTCGTCCCCCCGAGAATTGCCATAAACACAGAGGACCCCCCTTCCCCAGTTTGGGGAACCACTGGTGTGGAGAGTATGAAAATTTTGAAGTTTGATCAGTTCGGAAAACCGAGAAACTTGGTCTCGTCAAATTGAATCTACTTTCCATGTATTGAGTGATGATGCATCAACTATTTTTATGTTATTGTATACCATGTAGAGGTAGCTGCGTGCAGCCGACAGCCACGTAGCCTCGCATTGAAACAATTCTATTACCATGGAACCGAGGGAATACGAAACATTATCAAAGGGCGGGGGATTCATTTGATGTAGTAGAAATCAGTGATCTTGCGTTTATTGCCGTCGCACGCAGTAAGAGACAGGCATGTGTATCATGAGGATACTACGGTATTTCTAGATGATTATGAAGTGTGGTTGTTCAAATGATAACCCAAAAACTGTGAAGTCAAGATACACCTTATCTTTCTTGTGGTTTATGATATCTGCCAAAGTACGTAGATGTACGTAAGCATAACTGACGTATAGATACGTATAGAGGCAGTCCGATGGAATCTGTTCTTGACCTAGGTCTGAAGATCGCGAAGAAGGTGGTAGTTAAACAGAGCAAACGGACAATTTTTTCCTGCCTATATTGATACATGTGTGCAGTATGTTGGTTTGTGTGCGCATGTGCGTGCGCGTTCGTGCGTGCTTTTTACTCATCTGAGCATATGCGCACATTTGTGCACAGGTTGACAACAAACGTCTTCATATATTGATATGTTTTATCTCAATATTTCGTCCATAGAATCCTACCTCTCATACCAAGGGAAATCGTTCACTCTAGATGATGTAAGTACAAATATATTCAAGAATGATATGAATTTAATTGCTTGAACTTCATTTTCGAAGGCCTTTGAGACCGTGCAAGAATTACGTTACTATAAACGTTGCCATGTAATCTCCCACCCACCCCGCGTCATAATGCTTCATCACATTCATGGAGATTTTCGAATGAGACCATGATGTCACGATGACACTTGGAAGCCCCTCTCCAGCTGCGAATCAAAGTTCCTGAATTTTCTACTCAGATCAGAATTTGTACTGTAAATAAGTGTGTAAATGATTTTATTCCGACAAGCCGTGCGCTAAATCTCTAAATCGTGCTAAATCGCGCTAAATCGTGCGCTAAATGATATTTCTTCTCGTAAAAACCACTCCCAATATTGATTTGATTCATAAAACGTCTGATCGTCCCTAGTATTCAAATGGAAGATGAGAAACACTTACCATCATGCTTCTTATAAATGTCGGATTTACGACCACTACCTTTAGAAGGTATATAAAATCCATCTCTATAAATATTTTCTGGCTCCAAAAAAAACGTAGTAAACATCCCAACCGGTTTTTGGACAACATAACCTTGAATTACTGAACTCATGAAAATCGCTTGAGGATTGATAAACAGTTAACTTTATTAGAATGGTACTGATTTTTTTGCGCTGGTTTGGCTGTTTTCTTCTTTCAAATATATCAATTGTGTTTTCAAATGGTTGATTTTATTGTTTTTGTTCAAGATCTTTGCAAATTCTAAATACTTTTCAGTTGAAAACGATGCTTATTTCATCTAGAAAAATCTTATAAAACGGAAATAACCCCAAATATAGAAATGTGCTCAAGCTCTCATTTTCCTACAGGCACTAAGTACATTATTATAGTGTTGAGTGACAATGAATGTGATTTGAGTACGTGGTAAGCATTCATGGACTGCAGAGAGAAGCGATTTTGGAGTACACTAACAAAATGCCCGGATTACTACTAGGTGGAAAGATAGCCGCTAGATTTCATGCAATCTTCACATTATAGGGGAAAGAAAGAGGTAGAGGCAAACGATTTATGAAGCCTAAACATAGATGACGTGAGGAGATATGTTCTGGGGGTTTTTGCTTCTTAGTAACGGTATTTTATATCGACATGTACTAGAACAGAAAGGAAATAGGAGACCGCTTGAAAGAGGCCTCTGGGTTCGACCAAATTTTTCGAAATCCCGAGCAGGCTGAAAGTTGCATTGATAAATGCATTGAGCGTGAGACGAAGTAGTCGAAGTGTCTGGAACAATTGTATCTTGAACATGCAGTCGAAACTAGTACACGAATCTCCAGATTGCTGATATTGTACTCGGTAAATCTGATCATGATACGGCATTGTCACAGGCCTTTTTACCACTCGTGGTGATTGTACCATATTACCAGCTCAAACGTATATCGATTTAATCTATGAAGGTAGGCCTGTGCTTCATGATGATATCGTCCATTCTGAACTCTATTTTCAGTTTAACGGTGCATGCTACCAATATTCGGCTTGTTAGGGGTTCTGCGCGATGATTTCATCAAGGTCGCATTATAGCGAGAGGAACACGTATAATTTTATTTTAATTGAGATATGTCGTACAGAATAATAAATTTTGAATCGTTAGTTTTCGCCACGGCTAGTGTCCCCTCCCCTTATCAGCGACAGCGAGAGATAGCTGTGAAAAGGATGTTTACATTTCTTCTCGATTTCATTGTTTGGTTTCATCGGCTACCACCGAAAAGTAGTGAAGAAGTGAGTTGTACTTCTCGACCCGCTACATTTTCCGCCTGAGCTAAAACACTATAGCTCAATAATCTTGGGTAGCGGCGGAAAGTGTAGCGGCTACCATGATTTTCCGCCTAGTGGGGTTCCGGCTTTAGACAGAAGAAGAGCCGCAGGCGTTTCAGAAGTTACGTTTCATAAGTTACGTTTCATATGAAAGAGTTTAGTTTTTGCTCTTTTTTTTGTTAAGAGGTTCGAATGACTTCCTATGTTCGTTAGTTTATTACGTCAAAAGTTACAGCCCCCTCTCCCTAAAAATGCCGTCATACGTCGTCACAAAATCCTTGTTCAACTACCATAACCAAGAAGGGCATTTTTGCTCTGCAGATTATACAATTTCAGTTATTTGAACGGTAAATAGCAATCTTAAGATTGAGGTTTCATGTTCAGTCCTGTAGCCTAGACTATGATGCCATAACGTCTTTGCCCATACCTCTGTTTTACTCGCTATTATATTACATGTAGAATTGTTTTGATTACGCAAGTACTTATTGCGAACGGATTTTACTATAACTTTTGTATTATTGGAATGAAAGAGGCGATCGTGAAGAACCTTAGATTTTGTGACCTTTGAGTAAATAGAGTTGCAAATCAACTGTATACCTACCATAATGGAGGGGACAGAAAAAGGGGGTGGTACATATATTTCACTTGAAAGCTGAATAGCTAGGAAAACAAAGGAAGGAGTTTAATTGAGGAGGTTTGGACCGCCTGAACGTTCCACAGAGTATTGAACGCAAAAACTGAAGAGCGTATACACTGGTGTGCGAGTCTTAGTCTAGGCAGTTTTTACATCATTATTCTCAGTAAGGATTCTAGCGCCTCTTGCAATGCAGAAAAAGTTATAGTTAGTGAATCGATAAATGTTTCCGATGGAGCCAAAAAAAAGTCAGGCAGAGGACCAAAGAAAGGGAGAAAACTGTTAGAAATGATTTCGTAATTTGTGGCATGCCCGGAGATAGACAGTGAAGGCATAACATAAATCTGTTAAGTATCCCACATTGCCTCTTCCAGTCATATTCGAGAGATTCAACTGAACCGTCATATGTTGATGCAAGTCGGTGTCTGGTTAAGCCCTTCAAGGAGCAAGGCCCGTTATTTGATTCTCATGTTAATTGTTGGGCTCGTGTAGATGTAACCCATGGTACAGCGTAATATCATAGTAGAAAGTTTACACAGTAGTGGGATAGTGGTCGAGTGTCATACTCACAATCTGAGGGTCGTGAGATCAAACCTGCCCCGAGTTTGCCTGCCACAATCCCGGAGGTACTGTGCTCTGTCATCTGCTCTCGTGAGGTGGGAAACTATGTTTCGAGAGTTACGTCAGAGGGGGGACTACATGCATGAAGAGCAAAAATAGCAAGCCTAAAATAGCATGAAAAGTAAGCATAAAAAGTAAGCATGAATAGATTGTCATCTGAAAAGGAAAAGCAACCCGTTCCTAGAAGTGGCTTCGTTCTTGATCAGGGTGAAGACAATAAAAAAAAGAATATTGTATGCTTTTATAATTGATATAGTGGTGCACAGTGCACTTGCTGTGTTAGTCGATTTTAGAAATATGGTCAATGATAGTGCTTTCCCATATGCTGCCTTTGATCTAATGAAGATAGCACCCTGTAATTTTATCAACTTGGGAAGGTTCGTTTGTCAAACTTGACTACCATACGTTTTTAAGGCACAAAATAATAAGGCATCCCCACTTTCTGCGTTCCTGAAAGTTTTCTGTGGACCAGTATTGTGTGTGAAATGTTGTTGCTAACCAGTGAAATGTGGTTGCTAAGCATGTGATGGATTTAGGACATCCGTAATGTAGTTTCTTTTGTGGTGATGGGTAAGTGATTAAGGTGGAGGACCTATGATCTGGCCCGGAAGTCGTTTGTCCGACTCAACGGTAGTGTGATCATGGTCGATTCTGTGTTGCGACCCCTAAAATTTGTACCTTCTCAATGTTTAGGTCTACAAAAAGCCTTTCACTTGTACGCCTAGGTTTCACAGGTTTTTTGTACAGGCTGTCACACCCAAAAGCGGTCATCACCTATCACGGTTCAATAACTTTTGAAACAAACAATCAATTCTTTTACTTTTTCAAATGAACTAAAAGTAATGTTCTAAGAGTCTACCAAATTCTACCAAAAGTCTATCCATGCAGTTCAATTGCTATTCAAAGAACGGTTCAGATGTCGTCAATTTCCCGTCCACTCAATGATTTACAGATGGATAAACAAGTTCAGAACCCATTGGACTGTGCATAACCTCAATAGTAAAGACGCTAACAGACAATCACATTCTGGACGACCGAAATCATCAAGGGCACCACACAACTTTGCTGCAGTCAGAGACTCTGTTGTCCGCAGGCCGAAAAGTCAAGAGCTTGGAATCAACCGGGATACCGTGAGGAGAATTTTGACGACGGAGAGGGGTCATCAGGGCTCTCCAGTGGTTTCAGCAGGATGGTGCCACCCCCGGAGCACATTTTGGAGCACCAGAGAAGCAAAGAGTTTTTGTAGTACAGACCTGAAACTTTGGGGATGTCTGCTAGATAGATGTGACCTAACGTGGCTTACGTTTTGTATTCATCTAAATATAATTTTGTAAGATATTTGACTTTTGGTGATTACCGGTTTTTTTGTGTCACCCTGTATCATATGATGAATTGTAATCGAGAAGAGAGTATTTGACATTTCAAACCCTTTTTTCGAGATTACACTTCTTGACTTGCTTTTGGAATTTGACAGATTTATGAGCCGAATAAAAGTGATTTCATGATAAAGTCCCGTGGATTTGAGAGGCTAGTCTCCAAATTTCGTAGGGTCAGATGCAGATGTTCACCAGTAGATCGTTGGGCCTAGTGTGGTGACTAGAAGAAAGTGAACTATGTCCTCACCATTGCTCAGTTTATAGATCAGCACGTTACGACTTCGTGGAACCATGTTTCGGATCCCCGTGGTGACATTTTCACTTTTATCAATTTGTCTATGCAAACTTGATCAAAACTGTATTTTCTTCCATGGACTCAACGTTTAATTGTATTGTAAATGGATACGTTGGAGGTTATTGAGGAAATGCGTAACTATTTCCAATAAAGTTCTTTAGGTGGAAGTGACAAATATTAAGCTCTCCCGTGGCTTCAATTTTCAGCAGTAATCTCCACGATTTTTGTTCTTCAGCTATTAAGACTGCGTTGTAGCCCTAGACTTAGTCATATATGTTATTCATAAAGTTTTCTCCGCAATTAATGGCGTTTGAAACGGTAAGCTAAATTTGTCCTTGTCCCCTAAAAAAGCGCCGAGATGTTCCCGCCAATATGTCAAATTCAACGCGTAATTATCGGATCTATGAAATATCAAGGCTAGTCATTTTCATATGATACTTGATTTTGAACACCTCAGTATAACTTCAGTCATCCAAATCCCATTAAGAGTTGGTCTTTTCTAGTTAAATTTTACTGTGACTAGTAGCGAACGGAATGTAAACCTGGTAAGCATAGAAACACAAATGTTTCAACACTAAAAATTAAATACACTACAATCCAATTCATCGATCTCGTATATTTATTGTTAAATAGTGTCACCCTTTCCGAGAAATGTCTCAAGAGACGAGTAGAAAAAGCATAACCGAGATTGCTAACAAAAATACCGCAGGGAATAACAGACCCACACATTGTCAAAAAAAAGAATCGTCTAAAATTGCCATTATCGCAAAATGTCCTTTTTTACTTTCCTATTGTCCAATTTACTTCTATCTTAACTAGTCATGGTTCACGAACAGCGGCTCACACAACCAATGCTCACAATATTAAAGAAAAAAGAAGTTCTTCACAAGAAAAAGTATACTCGGTGATGATTGCCGCTACTTACATACACTTGCAGATTGGGCAAAATTTACGCTGGATTCAAACTTTTTTCATAACGATAATTGCCGGTACTCACATATATTATTCTTAAGGGAAGGTGGTCATCGGAAAGTTCCTTCGCTGTAAGCTATCCTACAAAAATTGGAATACGTAGCGAAGCCACTTTTAGACTGAATTTTTTTCTGTCTGATTCTCCTTCTACCACAGAATTATCAGAATGGTACATGAAAAGGAAGGAATGAAACTAGCACACAACTGTATTTAAATTAGCCAATTAGAACTATGAATAGCAGATTGGTGTTGTTTTGATCAACTGCAGCCCGTAGAACTGAATGGTCGATCAAAAAGACTCAATGAAAATACGAACTCTTTCTGTCTACAAAGCAACGGTTTTCTTGCTTGTATGTAGATGGAGTCCAGAACGGGAAAGTGTAATGTAGGCAAAGTTTCACCTATCATACCAAGACGGTCATCGGTATAGATTTTCGCACAGTATGGGATTTTAAGCGAGTGCTGCTTGCGGCAGAGTCACAATGCTCAGCATTGTTTTGCTTTTTGAAATACGAGGTGGTTATTTCTTTGTAGGAGCTGACGCTTGGCGAAATTAGAAAGGGACATGCTGCTTAATTCTGTCAACTAACCTAAAAGTCAATTCTATGATATAGCCGGCCTCACACTGGCAAGAAAACGTTTTATATGCAATGATTTATGGAGCTCACACAGTCTTTCTGGTTAGTTGAGAACGCTTTCTTTCTTGCAAAAACTACGCATGGCGTTTCAGCGCGTAAACTTTCGTCTGCGGCCTCTTTTATCTACCTTCGAAGTGAAACGTTACCAAGCCATGGTAGTTGTAAGTGAACGAGACATTTCCTAGGCCCAAAATGTTTACCACCAAAAAAACCTGCGATGATTTCTCGTTGAGGATAAAGTCGACAATATCTGCAGAATAATCTTGATTGATGCGAAGGCGTCTTCCTTCTTGCAAACAGATTTCTACTCTTTTCAACTGTTTTCTCCTGTGATGATACAAGATAGTATGCAAGTATTTGTGTGTGTAAGTATGTACTTATATAAAAATTTGCCATCGAAAATAAATTGTAACAAGTCCAATTGATAAGATATTGATTTTCCTCCAATTCATTGCAATTGTTTGCAATGTCTGCTACCAAATGATGCAGAAATTTATCTCTGAGAGATAATTACTATTGTCACCATCCGCTAACTTTTCCAATTTAATAAAACGATATAATTCAACTTCTCTTAAGGTATATGGGAATTTTTTGCGCCCCTTCAAATGATAACGATTAGGCCAAGTATTAAATGTGACAACACCTAATTCGGGCAAGCAAAAAGACTTCGTGGGCGGCTGGAAAAGATCCGGAAAGCAAATGTAACTGAACTATTTAATTGTAGAAATACGCATAAACAAAAATAGGTTTCTAAAAGGAATCCGGACATTTGCCCTCCCCACTATCTGCCTTTCAAAAGCTCAAATTTTGAAAATATCCCAACACTTCTCCGGCAAAGTTTGCATATACACTTTTCTACCTGTTTAAGTAGGATTACAAAAAAAACGTTAATGAAGAGAATATGTCTGAAAAATAACGAATGCTTTAGGATTTTAAGTGTCGGCTTTTTGATTATATTGAATATATCCTCCAGAGCTTTTAACAGAAACCTAAAAGGAGTCTCTTGATAGTTAATTCTTCTGTTGCTTTTATTTCGAAAGTGTTGACCTAGTGATGTTCTTACGGCATATTTACCTTCTTAATATGATATTACCAAGCTTATGGTGCCACAGAGGACGACAATATACGTTCTATGTACGATTTTCGAGGCGCAGTTTGTTTATGCTATTGATACTGATGTGTGGCGATGTAGAGTCCTGCCCTGGACCGGCTATTGAGCAAAGGGATTGTAGGATTGTACCCGAGCTGCAGAATATACTTATGAAGAAAGGACTACATATTTTGCATCAGAACGTTCGAGGTTTGTTTGCCAATTTCGAATATATTGAGGAGTTAATTGATAGTTTTCGTGGCATAGACATTTTGTGTCTCACTGAAACACATGTTAACCCAAGTCGTGATGTAATAACACCGTCGTTATTTGATATTTCCGGCTATTCTTTCGTTAGTCGCTCGCGGAAAAATGGCAGTGGAGGAGGGGTAGCCGCGTACATCTCCGAAAAGATTGAGTGGGAGCGAATGGAGGTTTTAGAAATGGATGATATAGAAGTTTTGTGGCTTAAAATTACACCCGAAAAGTCAAAAGGTTTTCTTGTTGCCATAGGTTACCGCCCACCAAGTAGTTCAAAATATTTAAGAGAGGACTTTGAGGAGCTACTGAATACCATGTTAAGAAAAGCTTCAGTTTTGACAAAGGAAATCATATTTCTTGGTGATTTAAATGCTAATTATTTAGTCTCCAAGGAAAACAAGGACCTTAAGTCGACCTTCGATGTTTTTGGGCTAAAGCAAATCATCCAAAAGCCCACGAGAATTACGGAATCAAGCGAAACTTTGATCGATGTCATCTTAACAAACAATCCTCAGAATATTATCTCAAGTGAGGTCATTCCAACGGGAATTGGGGATCATGAGATGGTTGGGTGTGTACGTAAAACCAACGCTATAAAATTTTG
>JAAAKL020010413.1:0-14380 GCA_010016065.2 Carybdea cf. marsupialis auct. non (Linnaeus, 1758) | reverse complement strand
AGAGAAAGTCTCATGGAATAACTTTTCATGAATGACATTTACTTTAGAGATTTTGCTAGCCGATCAGGACATAATATCTGTGGAAATGATAGCATCAGAAATTTGGCAGGGAGGTTTTTTAATGTTATGATGAATAATTTCGTCAACGAAGCCAATGTGACCAATCAGTTCACTAAGAAGAGAAAGATTGCTAAACTTTCTGGGAATCGGAAACAAAGATAATACCGCAGCTCCAGAGCGAGGCTGTACTCAACATCGACATCCGTCTTGAGCCTGTTTCCAATTCAATTTGTTATAAAATCTGAGCTGTCGTATTAATTGCAAATGAAACAATTAAATTTGATTACCAATAATGATATCCTTGATATCGTAGAAACTAAGCACCAATCAGGCTGTTCAAACTCTAATCGGCTCTTTATGAAACACAGCTGGGTATAATGTTTAGCATTACTTTGTTTACGTGTCCTCCTAACATTGTTATAGATAAAATGCTTTGAAGTCCAAATATTATTCCCTGCTTCATGCAATATCAACGTCAAATTGGTTGACAGTAAAGGCTTTGAACACAGCACACTTCTTTCTTGGTCGTAAACATTTAGGGTTATAGGAGCTAAAATATTTGGAAACGGCATTTTGCCAGGAATGGTACCAGTACTTTAATATTTCAGAATGATTCGATTAGTTTTCTTTTTTCAATTGAAATATAAATTTATTCTACTGTTAAGAATGCTCAGTGATTACTAATCGAGAGGATTTGATGTATTTCATTAGGAATAAATGCTGATTTTCTACAAGTTGTCAGTCATCAAGAATGTTCTTTGCAAGTTGCTTTGTGCCTTCATTTATTGTTAAAATTAGAATATTCCTCACCGTGTTTTAATAGAAATATTTTTCTAGTCTTGCTGACTTTATCAAATTTTTGAAAAAAAAGTTAGGATAACTGAAAATTTTAAGATGGGTAGGGGGGAAATGTTAAGTACGCACCAGATCAAATGCTAATAAAAATTAATTATGCGTGGTAAAAGCGTAATAATGTACCCTGATCGCTTCCAATCAACATAATTTTCATTGCGTCAATATCACTGTATTCCACATTGTAAATTAAAACAATGGCCGAGGGAGAAAAAAAAGTGATATAGAACCAGCTAGGTAATGTGCTTACAATTTGCAATAGAAAATGAGAACAAAAATAAAATCATTCGCAACATGAAAAAATAACATCCATGGGCATTTTCAATTATATAGTACGCATGGCCATAGGGACCTTGGCAGAAATCTGAAGGATTGTGCAATTACAGTAACCGTTGAAAATATGCTTTAATTTTTGCGCATCATGAAAGGTTTCTGATATTAATTGGAAGAGATAATCAAATAGGTCTGGGCGCCTTCAGTAGTAGTTTGCCACTCGATCTTCAAAATGTTTATAGAGCAGCAACATTATTGGCAGCTTAAATAGTAAATTCTATTAATAAACCCAAGTCCTCTACATCTTTGTAAACGACGAAATATCACTTTATAGCCATTTCTTGCTTCTGTATTAGACCTCGGTAATGAAGGCAAGGCACATCGATTTTTTACTCTGCAAATATTACTTCCACTGTAAGCTATTTTTATACGAAGAGTCTAGGATTACTTGTAAAAATGGTTTTACTGTGGAGGGATAAATGAGGAGATTTTAGTGGCATTTTTCATAAATCACGAGTCAAAAATGGCTCCAATACAAATAAAACTTCATAATTCGCATAACTTTACTTGGTGTCCTGATTTTGTATCACTTTGCTGTTTCGGAACAAAATTGATCTTACCGAATCTTAGAGGTACTTACAGACCTAGTGTCAGTTTCATAATCCCAAATTCTTAAAACCTCTTTTCTTGTAAAACCTGGCAAGAATACCCACAAAGTAACTTAGGGTTGGCTATTTAAAATCTTTGAGAATTGAGCTATGTAATCACAAGAAAATAGGCAACTGGTTATTGAATGAGGCGTCTTCCAGAACAATAGTACTCAAAGGTAGACGAATTTCTCATTCTACTTACAATTCTACTGGATAAGACGTTCTCAGAAGTCATGAGAATTCGATGCGTTGCTCCTAGTAATGTCAGGAAACTGAAAGCAGAATATTATAGTTGTTTTGTGTTCTCCTAAATCGAATCCAGCATTAACGTTATTCTAATCTTTGAAATGGGACCATGAATTTAAACTGGTAAGTCAACTTTGCAATAAAAATGTGTCTGAGTCATTCCGTGTTCCCGTGAATCTCACTTGAAAGCAGCTTACAAGATAGCTTTTGTTACTGCAGAAAATGAAAATGAAACTGTACCCTGGTTTATTCTTGTAAGATACAAAATTTTATGCAATTCCCCAAAATTGTAATTATGGTTTATTTACTTATTTATATTATTCGAATATTTGAACAGGATTTTTTTCTCAGTTGTATTGTTTATACATACAAACACTGTTGTCATGGAGGTCCTTTAAGGTTAACCGTAGCGCTTTATTTTCCATAGATGTTTGGAGCGTACATGATAACTCCCAAAATCATCTCTCTCTCATTCTCTCTCTGCTCTTAAATTTTCCCCATCACATGTTCCTGAGTGTATATACTGTGCACATTCAGGTTCAACAATTGGATGATCCTGGAAACAATGTGAAAATTACCAACCATTAGCTCCGTATTAGTAATTTTGTTTCATGCTTCCAAAAGAATGACCCCACGCAAACAAATTCAGATGCCTCTGGAGAATGAAGAAACTCCAATATTTCTTCAAATACTAGCAATTCCATAAAACAGAATGAGTCATTTATTTTTTAATTATCATAGAGAATTTCCTCCCAGTCCAAGAATGCTTCAGTCATTCGTCAAGGGAGACATGGTCATATCCCTGCATGAATAAAGTTATTGTGTAAACATGTGCCAAGAATCATGTTTGTAGAAACCGCAATCCAAATCATGCAGGAGCAGCAATAAACAACAATCTTCTACAAGTAGACTCCTGCTGTTACGTGAGGGCATTCGACGTCACCCATCATCTTTTACCTTCGTAGAAAATTGTTTTACAGAAAGAAAGATTCTAAACTTCAACGTGAATTTTTCAACCATCGGCAAAAATTGTTCCTTTTATCATAAAAGACTGATCTTACGATACAATGACGCATGTTAGAACAAAGGAATTCTATCGGCTGAGATTAAGTTGCTAGTTCTACTCCAATGTATAGGATATTCTTGTTGCCTGTAATTATTTATGTAATGGCTCCGTTTGATAACAAAACCTCATGGCATGCATGCAGTACTTATTGTCATCCAGATCATTATCAATATGGTTGCTCTGTTTTATTCTACAAGTAATGGCTATTTACTTTGATGAGTTTATTTATATGTTAATAAAACTATGGAAAAACATGATCAGTAGTGACAGGGTGCTAATTTCTTATCGGCCAAATACACCAAATACAGTGAAAAGACATTGCTCTCTCGAGGTTGGGCCATATGTATGTAGATCGTCATCTACTGATTGAATTTCAACTCTACGATTTATGCCAACATCGCAGTCATAAGTTCCTTATTCAGTCATTGGTCAAGAACATATTTTGATGATTAGTACTTTGACTAATTTATAAGAAAGTAATAAGCTATCATAAAACAGTAAAAATAAAACACTCTTTAGTACATGTTGCTCTTGGTGTTTTGCCGATTTATGAAACTAGTGCCTTGTAAATATATATTACTAGAATACAAAGTGGCGTCCAGAAACACTCTTAAAAACTTGCTGCGAGGGGCAGCCAAGCTCCCATATGTTTCTTGAAGATTTTTAGTGTTATTGTGTTTTCTTTGGAGCACTTATTTAATCAAAATTGTGTAAAGCATGTAGAAAAGGCACCTTAAAATCACAGTGAAAGGAAATAACCCTATATTTTCACAATCCAAATTCCCTTCCTCCACGTTTTATGTCACTCTCTAATTTCTCATGCCGTGGAGCAAGCTGTTTATTAAATATGAAACATGCCTTATATTAATGATTCACAATTATTCTGGTACATACACACCTAAAACACTTAGATATGTTTTATATCTCTTAAACATTTAAGTCAAGTGAATGCAAGGGTCAAATATAAGGATTCTTACTTATATGCAAAAATAAAAGAAGAGACAAAAATATACAAGAAGAAATTAAAAGTCAAATGAACCCTGTAAAGAAACTAATGTTAATTTATGCACAACATTTTTCATCAAAATTTAGTAACTGATAGTCAATGTTCACTAGCGAAGTTCATAAAAATTTGCGTCTATTTCTAGCTAAGGAGTTTTGAAACACGTGACTCTTTGTTGCTGAATGCTTTCAAACAACTCATGTCTTTCTTAGCTCATGCTGTAGAAACTAAAGTTTAGCATCTAAAGTAACAATAACTGACAGAGAGAGATTGTTAACACATAATCAAATATAGTTCAAGAACTCAGTATCTAAAACAGTTAGATCATATCCATAACTGAAAGGGAAATTCAGAAATGTTATCCACCCTGGGGGTACAAACATTCCTGTTTGAAAAGCCTTACCCTATACAAATTTCCCTTAACCTTGTCATCTGCAATGGCAACAACAATGTAAGAATCAGTTTTTTGAAATTTCTTTGGTACCAAATTAATTTACGAAAATGATGTCCAGCTTACACCTATGTATAAAAATACGTTCGAAATCCTTAAATTCCGTCTGTATATTAAGAATATATGTATATATATATATATTAATATATAATATATAGATAATATATTAAGAATTCTGTATATTTGTCAGCAGACTCTTCACTGTCTACATGATATATGTTTAATTATTGCTTTTATGTTTACAAAAATCTTCTTCACACACTTGAAAACTAGTCTTCACATAATTCTTTGTATCTTGAAGCTTTTAGTCAAGGCCTCTAATTCAACGACAGGAAGATGTGAAGTCTAGAATTTTGCATACAAAGATTCCTAGTAGGTATATTTGACAATGTGTAATTAGGTTGCTCTTCCTAATCTCACGTAATTTAGTAGCACAAATCAACAGTAATTTACTTCTCATTTCTAGTACAAATACATTGTCTTTTCTAGAGAATTATATGCTTTTTGGGTTGCATTAGTGCTAGGTGGAGAAATACCGGTTCACGTATAAGATCTCTCCATAACTTCCTTAAATCTACACAATTCATTCTTTGTACCTCTTTATTTACCTTTTTGATACTGATTACTAGCAGAATACCCTCCTGTTGCTACTGTAGAAGGTCAAACCTAACATCTCCACAAGTCCTTAAAAATTTGGTTACTTTTTGATTTGTTCATCTTAAAAGATTGACTAAGGTAGAAGGCTTTAGATGTATTTGTATACTTTTATACCGAGGCTAAGGACCATTCCAAAAGAGGCTAGGCATAGCAAGAAACAAGCAAACAGTTTCATTGAGCCCTGCTTTTGGTCATAGATTCCGAATTACGACTCCTATGAGGCATATCATAGACCGATAATCCTGAATTTAATTCTAATCTTGGATACTATTTTCGGATAAAGAAACGGACAGACAGTCGGATAGAAAGACGTATAAAATCAATTTATTAATAGAGGTATTGATGCTATTTAGAACATAAGAAGGATGTATGGTCCTTTTTACTTTCCATCAATGAAGCTTAGTTTCCTTTTACACTCAATGGGTTACTGTAATCGTCCACTTTTTGCTAAACCCGCACTCTCTTGTTTTCTTCCACCGCTGTAAAGTGGCAACAAAATTCTTCATTGTAAAACAATGTTTAAAAACTGTTACAAATTTTAGCTGTCTATACCTTTCTGCATATTAATTGTTTTGTTTTAAATATATCGCGTCCATAATTTATAGAGGAAACAGTGTTTTTAAAGATTTAGGAAATGCTTGAAGACAGTGTTTTCTTAACTGTCCCTTTAACGTCTAGAAAAAGACGATCATTTTCATTACATCATAGAATATGATGTGCTGAATTGTTATGAGACTTCAAGCAACGACTTTGAGACTAAATACATTTTTAAAAGTGGAGAAGAATCTATTTGATTTGAATGAATTTTCTGTGCTGTTAAAGGTACTTAGATGCATGCGACTTTGAAGATTCTGCCTTGAAGCTGACTCTGTGTTGCATATCTACAGGATTGTAAGGTAAACCCCATATCCTAATTTGTCAGATATCATGCTGCAAACAGTTTGCATATCATACAGCAAGAACCATATTCCACCTTCGTGGTGGAGACCTGTCAAAGCATTTCCCCATAAAACCTGACCCTCTCCCACACACCCCTTCATACGCTTGCGATTATACCCGTACAAGATATTTAGGACCTATGACCAAGAAGCCGAGAATGATTTGTACCCTCAGTTTGTTGAAATTAGTTGTTGGATACAAATTAACATACGCCATTCCAAAGTAGTTAGTCTGAAACCTCTAAAAACTCTTCAAGTGGTACAGTGTCACATAAAGCGTATGCACTGGAGCGTCAAACGCTTTAACTAAAACCCTTGAATTTCCTTTACTTTACTGTAAGTGAGTTGTGATGACAATTACACAAGTTATGAAACTGTCAAGTATTACTGTAATGCATACTAAGCCACAAAGCCCTCAATATCTCGCAATAACATAGCTTTCTATGTGTTTTCCTTAGATTTTAAACGTGTGAACGTTTTCCGGGTTTTAGGATAATGTTCTCGAATACGATTTTGAAAATGGGCAGGTTTAAATGGAAGCGTTTTCTCCGACTGATAGCAGCTAATAATATTTTCTTTCATAAGAAATGAAAGCTGCTGATGAATAGAAGCTAAATGAGAATACGATATTGAGTTGCTCATAGATCACCTTCCTTTCGGACAGGGAAGTTGTTTTCAATTTGATCAATGAGCAAAATGCCTTGATTATGTTTAAGTTTTAGTTGTTTGCCTGAATATACACATGCCAAGTTGTTAGTGGGAAAATAAAAGGATAAGTTAGAGCCTGATAGAAGCCTCATAACAACATTGCCTCCCCTTTGTGCTTATTTTTTAAGACCATATTGCTCTCGATATTTGGCTTACTCTTTAATTTCTATTTCTATTAAACTCCCATCTTTGTCGTGAAAGTTCATAATTTCGCAAATAAACTCACGAATCAGAATTATTAATTTCATAATCATTATGTCATGTTAAAGAGGGTGAGCCCTTGGTAATATAATTTGAGACAAGTGTCTCTTTGTGTATTCCTGGTAAACAAAGAAACCCAACCGAGTTTTGACATCATCGACCTACGACAAGGTTTAAATTCTAAAATCTAGGGAGCCTGTGATTTAAAACTCTGCAGAGTTAACGTATGGTAGTTGATAGGTGCTTTTTTCTATTTATGCGAAGAGTACCTTAATTGTCACGGAAACACCTTGAAAGCAAAAAAAGGCAATGTTTACCTTAGCAGCGGATTATTGTCTATAGCTGATACAGGAACTAATGAAAAAGTGTTTAAACGTTATCTTTCGATACAAAATCTGCAAATAGCAATAATGGATTCATATTTCTGTATGATACCCCCAGACATCTGTGATGCCAATCGTCTGTAGTGAACGCAGATAATTTTCAGAATAGTTACTTATATCAGGAGGGTATTCCAATAAATCGTTGAAAATATTATCTGCAGAAGACGTGCATCTTTGTTCTCTCCGTTTATCGAAAAAGATATAAGTAACCTAGAATTTGATTAATTATCGCGTCGACTTATGTGGTGTGATTCTGCCCTGTAATCTCTGCATCACACAGTTTATGCACTCACTCTCATAGCCATTAGGATTTGTAAACTACTACACATTTTTGCATATTTTAGTAGTGCAATTTTTATGGGTTGCAGATAATAAATAGGACTTAGTTTCACCGTCGGTAAGGGTTTGATCAAGGCTGTTCCTCTCCTCTTTTCGAAGTTTTAAGTTACATGCCCTATTCACTACATTCCTAGATAGCCTTGACGCCACAGAGGAAAAAGGTTCCTCCTCTGTAGTGGCCTCTTCTGGTCAGTATTTTATCTCAAAAGATAAGCGTCATTTTCAGAGATAACAGCTGTAAGAAAGTTTTCCGAATACGCATTATGTAGAATAATAGTTTTAACGGTTGTCACTTCCCTATCGAGTTGAGTTGTTTTGCATAATGAAAGACTTGTGAGTTTACTTCAGGTCTCTCTAACAATAATTTTGAGCAAAGGTCTTGGGGTTTCTTCAAATAGAACATTAAAGAAAGTTAGAAGTTGTTCTGCTCCTTGATAATGTAAAATGAGGAACAGAGTCAGCCTCACTATGGTTTTGGGTCAAAGTCAAAAGCTGAGGGCTTGAAAGTTGAAAGAAAGTTTCTGATAATTGAAAACCTTTCCATCATCAGTATCATCTTTTGAAAGAATGCAGAGGAGTGACGTAATAGTTAATACCCAGTCCTCTAAAATTATTTGAAAAAGCGGCCTACTTAATAAATTATATTGAAGAGAATCAAAACGTTTCATATTCACAAAATATACTCCTTGCAGCTTTAGCAATCCAACGTCACTCGAGGACGTTTTGTCTTGAAATGGCTTTCTATGCTCGGAGAAAGGTAATTTCATCTCTATTTTTAACTTACGGGTTGATATCTACTTCTGTGTTGGATTCCTCCTTTAAAAAATACTTCTTTTTTGAGCTGCAATAAAATAAGAAAGAAAAGAAAACAATTTAATTAAATGGATTCACATACGTAGATTCTACCTACAATCTCAGCCTCGTGTAACCTCGTTTTCCTACTGGCTCAATCTTTTTGAAACGATTTTTGGCCTCCTTCTGTATTTGACAATGACAGCCAATACTTACTGTAAAATTTAATTTAATTGAGATGCAGTAACGGCAAAGATGTTAACTCAGTGACAACAAACATTGGTTGCATAGTTTGTTTTTCTATCTAGAAATATTTGATAATTTAGGGAATGCTGGTCATTGGTCAGCAAAAGCAGTTTGGTGACAAGTCAATTATCTCTATTTAAGGTGTGACATGAAACATGCGCCACACAATTGAAAGTTGTGTTAACATTTAGTACAACACAATCTTATTTTAAAATTTTGTCTCGAGTAGTTGAAACAGGTATCGGTTAGAGTATCCAGAAAACGCTTCAGGAAAATTATGCACCTCTTAAAGCAATTTTTAGTTTTGTTTGACAAGCCTTAGCAATCATGACCCACCAAACTTACTTTCTGAACGTAAAACCAAATTCTCATGCAAAGTAGGGTTTGAAGAGGGCAACCATGTACTCATGACAATGTCGTATCAAGACATTTTTTATATTTGATAGAATCCCGTTTCAAGGAAAATAGAATTTTTTAATTGTCTTTTACTCATACTCTTCAAATAGCTCATTTTATTCTAATTTGGGATGTAGGCATTTTAGAAAACAGGGGCTCATTACATTAACGGGAGTCATTTTGTATTCATTCAACGTACTTAACAGAGGGATCTTTCTCCTGCTAACCACTTTGTTGATTTTTGTCAGACCATCTTATTGAACACAATTTACTTTCAAATTCAATTCAAATTCCCTTATGTTTCATACCGGTGATTATCAAAATATTAGGTTGGACATAAACTAAGACTTCTTTTGTTTAGAACATTGCGGGTTTCCTTGCCATGATTACCACACAATCCCTTTTCCAAGTATCTTGTGTCAGGTACAGCCTTTTGTTAAGTACAGTACGCATAAAGTATTTTCGATCATACATATTTCAAAGGAGTGTCTCTCCATTATCTTTAGATGGTCTTGTTCAGAAAATTTGTGGATAACTCTGTTACTGCTGCTATCAAACGTTGATACTGTGTCTATCTTTAGATGACCCTTCCTTACCTCAGCTCCTCTAAAATTCATATAATAATTCTTTTGCTCAATAAGAGTTTTCCTACATGAAGTAAAATACAAATGCTGAATATGTTGTCCCTCTTGCATCATTAAATTTTAGTAAGCATTTTGGCCACTGATTTCGGAGGGTTTTCCTTTGACGAACCTCGTGAACATACATTTTCTTGAAGAACATCTTATTTCAATCACGAGCAAATTTAAGAGAAGAATGGCCGGATCCATTTTGACAGGCTAGCATAAGTGATATTTACACATTTAGATTTCCCCATGTAAAACTGCAAAAGACCATTAACATACAACATAAGATGAGACTTTTGTTGCGTCAACTTGTTTTTATTTACTTACAAAAGATATGATCTGCAAGAGCTATGCACATCTGCAAATCACCCCACAAACCGCATAGTTATTGGCATAATTTTGACTTCAGGTGACGTTTAACTTTTATTTTGTGATGGAACACTCTTGTAACAACAGCCAAATAACATTGAAGTCTCTAATCTATACAAGTATATATTGCAACTGACATGACCATTACCTTCCGTCAATACACCAGCAGGGTTTAGGTTCTTGATACAATCTATTGTTCTTACACATTGATCAAAATGCCTAAAGAGGTAAATGTAGGTATCCTGTGAAGTTAAAAATGTGTTGTGGTCCGTTGTTATTAGATGCCAGCAGCTCGTGGCTTAGGTCTATTAATAAAGTTATTGTCCGAAACCTACAGAGTAGTTGCTATCAATATTAGAGGATCTTGCTGTGATGACACTACTATGGAGTTTCTGGAATATTTTTAAACGCTTCTTAAGTGAATCAAGCTAAATTGACATCTCTCTTACAAGCTTATCAGCTGAGAAGAGCTGGTATGACATAGTCTTTGGTAAAAAAGCCCGACTAAGATAATGCGATGGCCGGCCCACGTCAAAAATGTAGCTTAGAGATAACATTCACTCTGTTTGCTTTCTCGATAACGGAAACCAGCGAAGATCAAATAAAAACACCAGCTGCCATCTTAGGTAATAATAGTACTTAACCCCAGCCCTCGACAGGCAAAGGTAAACATGCAAATCGTGTTAACCCTTGTTTGAGACGACTAGAAAATATTTTTGTTCAATAATTATTCAAAATAAAGGACCTTACGTGGTTTCGTTTAAAATAGGCCTGTAAATTCTATCATACTATCATACCAGTGTGAATGCTAAACTAGAATCTGTCATAGAGTTGAATAAATTACAGGAATCAAAGAAGTCAACCAAATTTATAATAACTTTTAGGAGCTTTAAAAAGTTGGTTTTCCTAGCACATTTCATTTACCAGAATTGCAAACAATGTGTAAACAAACCCTATGAAATTGCATCAATGATGAAAAAGAAAGAAACTCAGTCAGTTAACTATAGGCATAATACGCGTTTGTGATTTAAATTTAATTAAATTCTCTATTCTATTATCGTGTTATATCAATTATCTCCACTGTACTAACTAGTCAATATACCTCTGCCTAGTACGTTGATGACATAGCTAGGGAGCAATGGGAAAGGTATCCAATGTTTTTTAAAACAAATTGTGCAATCTTTTAAAGAGAGGCTAGTTTCAAGGTTCTTGTTCCAAATACACTAAACGCGCTTTCATCTTCATTACCTTTTTGTTGTAGAAAAAACTAAAAAATATTTTGTCGCCTAAAAGAAGGCCCTATTTACTAGTTCCATCATTGCAACCAAACACCAACGATTACAGTATCGATCATTTTGAAGTTGGCTAATACTTGCGGCCGATCGTTATTGCCGTCACCAGGTTGTTTGAGGTGGTATCAAGCGGCACGAGGAGAGGAGAACCTATCAACAGGAGAAAAGAAGAAAAATGGAGGGAGCACCGCTGCAATCATCCAGTCAGCATTCATTGTCTTATGGAGGTAGAAAGAAGCAAAGCAAGACGTGTGGTCGTATCTCTACGGATGTAACTTTAAAAACCGTAGCAGAGTTTGCTACATTGAAAGCAAAGCGTACGTTTTGCAATTAACAGTAAATTGACCGGTGTTAGCCTCACTGTTAAGAATAAGTAAGGTAAGGACAGCTAGAGCTTCTAAGTCATGGAATTCCGCCAGATTTAACAAACGTTAAGCTTAAGAGTCAACCATCGCACAAATTTTGCTTACTAATAAAGACTGTCGCATGAGCTTCTCTCTTGAAAGTTTCTCTGTACTCTGTACAGGCCAACAATGAGTATCATGTCGAAATCTTGGATGCAGTCTACTCGGCGGGAACTTTGCTCCCTTTGCCCTCCATGCTTACAGTTTTTGTAATTAATATGTTTTTGCCTTTCATATCTCTTGTAATCAAAGCTAAAATTGGGCATTAAGTTCGGATGAGAATCAACGGCAAAAAGCTCGCCAACCTCTCATTACCAGTCGTTTATCATAGTCGAGCTTTAAATTGAATTGTGACTTGATGCTGTCTTTAATAGTTTGCCAACTACATTTTAAGAAGATATTTTGATGCTAATTAAGTGCTGTCAACGGTGCTACAAGATTACAGTCTATTACAAGGTAGAAAATATACTTATTCTATCTTTAACTGTTCCGTTATTTTACAATTAACGTGACTCAGACCAGCCAGTTCCTAATAAAGAAAAATCTGGATACACATGAAAACATATCTGGAGATTCTACTTTTTTCTCCACTTAGATTAAACAAACCTTGTTTCCATCTGGGGCAGTTATCAAATGATTTCAATTGCTTTCACGCGCTGCGCGTGAACTAGCAAGACTACAGAATACTTGGCTTGGTAACAAAGCAAAAATAAGCAGAAAAGTGGTAAACACAAGTACAAATATAACAGTGCAAAGTTCTGCTTTATTCACCTATCACTTCGTCACGTGATGTCAATAGCTTTCCATAATTTTTTCATTCTTTATTTTATAGCTAATATTTCATTTCAGAATGATTTTCCTCTGATATCGTGAGATCTTCTCGTAAAGCCGTGAGAAACGATAAAAAAACCCGTGAGAATTGACAGGTCTGTAACTCCTCTTTAAAAACTAATCCTCTAAAGTTGTTAGGCTTTGTTTTTATAACTGACAACAGGTCTTTTTGCATAAAAGAAAAAGATCTCTTTTTGGCTTCTTTCACTGGTTCATCTTAGCAAAGAAGCATTTTCAAAAAACAAGCTGAATTTAATTTGCATCAAAAACAGCTTTCTGGTCTCACCTCTTTACAACATTCTTCATTTGTGATGGTAAAAAGACGGTATTGGTCTGCTTACTTCATTTAAATTCACTCCATCTGCTCCATCAAACTCAAATATAAAATCTCCTTTTCAGTGTATATTTTCTTGGCATGTGATCAATGCACTGATCCATTCAGTTAAAACGCAACTGACATGTTACTTTTAAAGAACATTCCTCTACGTGCAGTGTCGGGTCAATGAATATAATGCAGATCTGTAACATACCAGACCATAGCAAACTTTATGACATATTTCAAATTTCATATGTTAGCAACACAAGGGACGTAGGACTGAGCTTCGATAATGAGGAGCATTACGTTCCTAAAAACGTTAATTTTTTAAAAAATTTTAAATCAATATGGATGTAAATTATCTTTTGGAGAAAAAATGTTGCTTATTACATTGCTAAAAACAGAATTATCAAGTGTGGTCCATGATCATAGTCATTATGTCAATCTATACCAATTCAACAGTTATGAAAGATGTACCTCTTTGGAGTGTTGCCATAGCATAGGTCACTACAAAAGTTATTTAGGGGCACGATGGCTTGCCAGAAAAGGTGGTGCCGTTAAAAGTAAATTTTTACGGACAGATTTCATTTTGAAGACTTGCTTATTGATAATTAGTCGCATGAAATATTGTTAACCATATCTTTTCCGGGTAACATATTTCTTATTTATTAGCAAAAGAGCGCAGTACTAGCAACCTTAGGTGTTGACTTTGCAAAACATTTTATTAATCTGTAAGTTAGCTCAAAACATTTGGTCTCAGATTAGAAATAAATTGTTTTTCACTTGTGCGCATTTAAAAGGGAGGTCCATTTAGCTTACAGCACCTGCTCAATGTACTCTCCCCCTTTCAACCTCATGCCGAAAGGATTTGACATAGATGTTAACCTTGAAAGGTATCGACTAATACTCGAGTTGTGCATAAATTACTTCTTGTTTTAATAGAATGATAGTATCTAAATCACATGTGAAGGGTCTTAACAAAACCTTGAGTGATTTGGGGAATATATCAAATAAAATAATTTTTTAATGATAAATTTTTACCTTAACTATTATCAGGTGGAGTTAATATAATTAAATCTTTTATTTTGATAAGAGCATAGTCAGTGTTATGCAGAACATATTCTAGAAAAGGGCAGAGATAAAGTGAGGGACTATATCTTCAAGACCTTTTAAAATTACTTAATACGATTCACAACACGCATAGATTATACATACATTATGTCAAAAGTTTCACATTTACGCTTTTGCTGCGTCATTTCTCTTTGATTCTATATCTGCCTT
>JAAAKL020010412.1:0-14381 GCA_010016065.2 Carybdea cf. marsupialis auct. non (Linnaeus, 1758) | reverse complement strand
CCTATTTTACATTGAATACAGCGTAATTGAAGCGTGGTTACAAATGATGAGGCAAGTATCGGTACATTTGTTTACAATGTACGTCATACGCTATTGTACTAACGACGATCGTGCACAGTATGAAAACAAATGCAGTAAGATCTTGCAAAACCTGTGACGATTAAAGTTGAAGACTAATCATGAGAGTAACGATGCAGTGATTACAAAATTATACAAATAACTGTTTTGACAGTCCTAGTTCCCTTCGTGAGAGGTTAAGAGTACGTTGGCAACTTCCGTTCAACAAGCGTAACTCAACCATCTTACATTATCATGCCTGTCCTCCAGATATTCACATCCCATGCTGCTACAATTTTCTAAAATAATTATGTTAAGAAAACTTTGTTTCTCGTGGTTCTAGGATCTGTTTTCTAAGATTGTTTATCTTCTCTCTCCGAGTTGCCAATTTCAGCGTTCTGTACTTTGTCATTTCATACTTCTTATGTCCAAAGTAAAAATGAAACTGCTACGAATTTCGTTGCATATTTGCTTTAAGGAGTTCGGCATTGAAATCGTAAAGCTGGGTTTTTTGTCGAATTTCTTCTTTCCATCCAATATCAGAATAAAACTTATAAGAGGCCAGTTACAGATTCCAAGCCTTCTTCTCAACGTTAGTCAAGAAGTTGTAGTATTGCCTGTACACTGTAAAGTAGTGCAAAGCATTTGACGCCTTTCCTTGCCAGCTAAGGTTATAAACTGAGCTGGTATGCGGAAAGACAAATACTTGCTTAGAAGATATTTTTATTGTCTGAATCTCCTTCCCGCCTTGTACTTAGTCTCTAAGCCTCACTTAAAGGGACTGGACATAAGGCGGGAATGACCTCTAACACGATTGGCTGTAGCTAGTCAACAACTTCATTCAGTTAATACCAGCTTAATATTACATGGCTGTTAGTAAGAAGAGGAGATCTTCGGTAATTCACAAGAAAGATAAATATTTCTTAGGGAGATTTAATCAACGATTATCAGTATAATCCAAAGTTATCAAACGAGATCTCAACAGCAAATACAAAGAAATTGTTCATGTCCATATGTTGTCATTTCATCACACACGACTAAGCCAGCGAGGGAAAGAAAATTCGGCTAGGCGTTCTGAAAAAGCTGTCAGTAAAGAGAAAATCGTCTAATCACGATCAAAAGCTGAAATCATTACTTTCCTGGAACTTTTACCTGATATGCAAACTTATTACTATATGAAGTAATGAATGTATATATTTTTGTGCTACGTTGGTGGAATCAACGTACATGCTTTAAGATGTACCAGAACTTCAAAGATATTTGTTAACCAGACGATTGAAAAGTTGCTAAGAAAACAGTGTGGTGACCATGCAGCGAGACTAATTTGATTTCATACCAGACGAAGATCTATTAACCGTGTTTGCCTTACTATTTGTTTGGGGCTTGAAATTGTTTTTGTTTTCTTATATAGATCCTATATCTAGATCCTAGCTAGGATCTGCTACTTAGTTTCCTAGAAACGATGAACACTTTGGTCTCATTGATCTAATAGATGAGGAGTCCATCGCATCGACCTCAAACCAAGATTCATCTACAATGTGAGACGCTTTCTTCAAATAGTTGCCATTTGGTTAGGTTCTGCACACTGGGATATACTCCATGCGACATTTTTCTTGAGCATGCGTACAAACACCACTTGACAGAAAACTTTACAGACTCGAAACTTTTTTCAGTAGTATGTTTACATGTTGACGGTACATTTATATGTACAGTGTACATCAGCATTCGTGCATATTGTTGCCTTCTCCAAGATCGGGAGAACAATGTGTTGTATGATCTTACACTCGAGAAATATCAGAAAATCTACAAAATCTTTTACCTTATCCACGTACTCTTATTTTGTTTGGGGTTCTGCTTTTGGTCCCCTAACTTTTTCGCTATATCTCTTTTTCTCGTCTATGGCCAATAAGCGCCAGCGCGCGTTAATTGATTGAGAACGTTGAAATCTCCACGATTTGTTAACAGAAGTAAATTTGCTAATTTTTTTGGCACGAAAATGGCATTTAGCAGTTTTCTCAAGTTTTAAACAAATGCAATTATTAATGTAACTTACATCTCCTGTAAGCCTTGGTGACCGTGATGCTTCAGAACTAGCAATATGTTAACCAAAGTCAACAAGGTTCATCGTTCTGCAATGTGATTGGTTATTAGACACATTATAACAAGTCATACTAGTTTTACATATTTGTAAAACAAGAATTGTCATGAGGCACAGCTGTAGTGGTAGTGATATTGTAATACCTTTACTCTGCTGACGTGAGGTAGATAAGGTAGAGGTAGGTAGGTACGTAGGAAAGATGTAGGTGAGCAGATAAGAATAGAGGCAGGCGGAAAGAATACAGTTAGAGGTAGATGGGAGTAGAAGAATGTAGATATTGGTGTAGGTAGGTAAATAAGTGAAAACATGATAGGTGGACTAAAAATGTTTTTCTCTCCAAACATTATAATTGTCGCTAAAAATTCAGTTAGGCTTCCAACAACAGTCCATAATGGTGCCTCTTCGATAAAGTGTGGAGATTACTGAGTTCGTTCCTGACCTGTATTCAAATGAGTCTAGATCCAACATATTTGACTGGTTTTGGAAAATGTTTTGTGTCTTCTGTGTGCTTCCTATTTGATTAAATTGAAGTAGACGAGATTTGGTTTGTGTAAATAGGATTCTTGTATCTTTCTCATACATATCTTCCCTGATATAATGAAATATCTAGTCTTTCCTAAAGAGCAGGCCAGATCCCGACCAACGAGAGAAATCTCTGAACAGGTGGTGGCACTGACTTCATTAATCGAGTCTGTGTACATGGTGAAACTCAAAACATGCTCTTTGTGTGTTGATGTATCGGTTGTCTACGACACTGTGTGACACGAGTGCCTAACATGCTCCGGCACTTGTTACTGATGACAGGTTCAAGACATCTCTGTGTAAGCCTGGGAGAAGAACAGCACAAATATAGAAAAATAAGGAATGGAGCTTCCTAAGGCTCCGTGATTTACATGTTCATGTACACTGGAGGCATACGGAGATAGGCCCTGGGAAGTCCGTCGTGGCGAAATCTAGAGATTTTCACTCACTAGCGCGGATACAGGCAAAGGATACGGAGAATTTCACTTCCTTTTTCCGCACATGGCACCTTAGATGAGCAACCAAAATACAATAGCATCTGGTTTCCCCTTGTGCAACCATGAGGCCAACTGGACTCTGACCATCAGAGTGGTTGTACAACCCCTCCCAACAGAATCACACGGCATGTACCTTCATTTTACTCTGGAACGGTCCCTGACTTTAACAGCCAACATTTAAGCAACACAACACAGAAAATTAGATAAAGAAACTCCTTCTCTGGAAAGCTGACTGGATTGGGCTGGGGTGCACCTTAGAAAGTGATACGAGCATCTGTTATCGCATTGTGTTACATTCTGGCAGTGTACTAAACGTAGATCCCACACTTACGAAGTGGATATTCGCCCAAATCAAGACATGATGTAAATTTCTGCTTCTGTGAGATCAAACGCGACCTTCTGACTCTCAACGATGTGCCATATAGCCCCCCACACTTGAAGAGAGTTGCAGCAGCCAGAACTCTGGACCCAGATAAAATTGATGTGGCGCTGGGGAAGGTAATTGCAGAAGTACAAATGGCACAACGTTTGAAGCCTAGGAAACCGTTCTATAAAGTGGCTGTAAGATTATGCAGTGGTGGCAAAAGTGTTTGTCTTGCAAAATGTCACGTGATGGAGAAACAATCTCCGATCTCACCTATGAACCCTTAAAATTAACAAGCTTACCGGTTACAGATGTAGCATTCATGTTTCCAGGTCATAAGGGGGTTGTTAGGCATGTGCGTACGTTCAATGGATTCATTTACAATAGACATCGACGCTCCAGTATCGACTAACAATAGAACGGAATCCTCATAAATGAAACCACTAACAATGCTAGACGGCCCACAATGCAAAACTTGTTCTGACTCATGGCTATTGTATGATGGAGGAATGACGACCTCATTAACATTACTCAATACGACACGAACGTCCACCGAACTAAGCAAGGTAGAGGAATTAACTCTATTTCGGCTACCTGACCTCTACGTGCAGTAGCAGTTACTAGTTTTCCGACTTTTTATCAGAGGGAAACGATTTTTGATCGGGAAATTTCTGCCAACATTTCCTCTCTGTCTTGTTGCAATAATTGCACACAGGGCGCTCGTTTTTAGTAAAATTATTTCTATTTCTAGTATCACTTTTGTTTCGAAAAATCTCACCCTTATCTCGCTGTAGAATTTTTCCAAGAAGTCCAATAATTTCTTTCATCTGGCGAATAATCTTTAACGACACTTACCTCTGGTTTAGGAGCGAGGACAACTTCTAAACTTTCTTCTCGTAGTGACACGCGGATTGCGCCACTAAACGTTTTCAGGCCAGCCATAGTCACGCATCGCATAAACTCCGGCCTTTATCCACGAATAAAATGTTCTCGTGCATTCATGTACACGATTTCGTTATCTACAAAGCTCGGAAATGAACGAAACACCAGGCGCTGAATGGATGCTGCAAATCAGTTGACGGATTCTAATTTCCCTTGTCTCCTTCCAGCCAATGAACTATATGCCAACCTTCTCATATCTTCCTAACGAAATCTTGACCTCTTGATTACTTCAAAATTTGTTTTATCTCTGTCGTTGACTTTCTCATAATGGTCCCCAGCTGGGTCCCTTAAACATGCCGAAATCATCCGTCCTTGTTTTAGAAGGCTCCAATCATTTACACGTGCTATCCTCTCGAACGAAGCAAACCAATCTAGCACGTCATCGTTCGGATATCCATAAACTTGTCAGGGTGTACCAAACTCGATCGTCCATACTCGAAAGTTGGACAACTCGTTCTTACAGCTCCACTTTCAGTTGCTATCCTTGAAATTCGTAATCTCAATTCAGATAACTCGGTACAAGTCCAATTGATGAGCAGGCTAGGATCCTTAGATATTTCTTCACCTAGGCCTATTTAATCAAAATCCCACCTCTGTCACCAAAATGTGATGAGAGGCAGCTTCAACGAGCCAAAAATACAGAATATATGGTTGTTTAATATAATTTAACTAATGACGTTACAAACATGAACTCTCGGAAGAGAACACGGAATGACTCTGCACAGTTGCTAGAGTGAATTAAACTAACTTACAATATTACTACTTTATATAAGTATCATACAAAACCTGATCACGTAGATAAGAACCAATCGAAATGCAGTTAATATTACTAACGTGAGAATAGCGGGGATGAAATTGGAACAAGTCGTCTCCTTAGTAGATTCTTGTGTAGCGGCACGGTATGCAATAATGCAATGGGAATGAAACCATCCAAGTCCCTTTGGTGCTCAGAGACGTACATTGATATCATAGTACATAACGTATGACTAAAGCGTTCTGTGAGTCAATCAGTTTGCGGTCTGTAGGAATAGTATTAACTTTCTTAACAGCAAACAAGTCACAAATTTCTTTAACGAGTTCGGGGAAAAATTTTTTGCCTCCGTTCGACAATAGGGTGCATGGCCGCAAATAATATCCTCTACGAGAAGTTGTGCAGTAACATCATTACCAGCTGATTTGACAGAGAACGCTTCAGGCCATTTAGTTTAACTAACTTTAAGAATCATACAAAATCTGATCGCGTAGATAAGAACCAATCAAAATAAAGTTAAGGTGATTAACGTGAGAATAGCGGGGGAGGGAATTCTGGTGATGCTGAAACGTAGGTAGTTAAGAACCAAATTCGGAAATAGTGAATAGACAACCACTATCTCTTTGATAATTCTCAGTGTGGTCATTAGGTAATCGTTGAATTCTCTCATAGATGATGCACATCTTCAGATTCTGCACGTTTACAGACGATACAAGTTTTCATTCTGTACACATGTACAGATAACACACATTTGTATATCATAACCATAAACAGATTCTGGGCACCTGTTAGCTATTTTAGGCACTTTCATCCTTGGCTACTTCCTCATTTAAAATTCTTGCTCTGGCTTTACGAGTGGGGGCACTGTTTGAAAGTGGCTCTCATTTACAAACGGCGACAAATTTGAGCGGCGCTGTTTGACCAAATATCTTAATTGTAGCACACGAAACAAATATATACAAACCAGAATACAAGGAACGGTAACTTTATCTATGCTCGACATCTAATATACCTCCGGCATGTATGTTAGGTTAAAAAAATTGACAGACAAAAATTACAAACGGTCTCTACCAAGCAAACCATTTATTATGCAAACTGTGGATAAAAGTTATTGCAGTTACGAATAGAGCGAGTTAAGATAAATTTTTTAATTTTCCAAGTCTCCCCATTCATTCCACCCCCAACCCCCACCACCCCGTCTGATTTTATGAAGAATGTAGTGAGGATATCACAATCAGGGACATAGCTTGCAAATGGAGTGAGTTATGGCATGGTTTAGGGATCGTCCACTTACAAAAAATGATCGCTCGGAAAAATTATCCAGGAAACCAGTGAAAACAAGACCAGTCCTGTGAATTTGCTAGGAAATCCTTGTACATCGTTATAACCTATATATATAGATATATATATACTCAAAAAGCCAGCATCCTCCTATGCGTATAAATATTATATAATACTCATAAAAATACACAATATCTTTGACGTTTCGATGTTATCTTTTTCAAAATATTATATATATATATTTGGTGTGATACAACAGTGGCTACCCTTAACCTGCCAGATTAAGCAAGTTGCAGAGATATCCTACACACCTTTGCGTATTGTTTATGTATGGGAACGATACGTAGACTTTCCGTATTTGGAAAAACGGAGAAAGACAATATTCACGATAAACTGTAAAATTGGAAAGCCTTTTCATACGTGCCTCCAGTATCAGATTTTAATCGTATTAAATTAAAAGAGAGTGGTACTGGCAAACGAAATAAAACCTACAGAATACGTGGGTTGCCATCCCTTATTATCTGAGTTTTGGCTACCGAACAAACCTAACCCTGGGTTTGGGTCTTAAGTTCTTTTTCAGATAGTTTACGTGGCGTGCCAGATCGCCCGTGGCCATATTAACCGAGTTGCACCGTATTGTAGATTCCATTCAATAATTTCGGTAAGGTGAACAGGGTAAGCTAGGCTACTGGACAGTATAACATCCACATAAAAATTGCAAACTAATAAATAACAAACCTCAGAAATACAGAGAGGGAACGTTACAACTTAATGGCGGCCGACAACTTTGCTTTTAATGATTATGGTTGTTTGAAAGAGTGTTTCAAATTTAGTTTCATAACTGTGGAATGCAAGCTCACCGGAGTCTTCCTCTTTCCTAAATTTCTTGGTTACATTTATCTGCGACAGAAATATTGTGCCCTTCTGAAAAGTACAGTGCCTTTATCAACAAAGAAAATATTTTCAAATGCGCTTGCCGTAGGCATCATTTATAGGTTTAATTTTACTTGTCGTTTGGTTATAGTTCTATGAACATTAACGATAACAACACTCTGTACAATCGGCTCCAACGTGGAACGAAGGAAGTCATTTAAAATCATTTTCAAATCCATCTTCATGATTTAACTTCCACAATCAGATTGATTACCATCATCGATATTGACTACCCACACCCATGCTCATGATAGGCAGGGTCAATCGTAGTATTGCAAAATGTAGCAGCGCAATTTGATGGCCTTGAATCATCTGAAATAGGACTACTTGAGTATGCAAGAACCCTTCTAATGATGATATGTTTTGTTCATAACATCAGATTCCAACAGAAGAGACAGAAGCTCATTTCTATGGTGTGCATTTGTTGCCCCAGCATGTGAAGACGATCCCCCAAAATAAGTATAAATATGCACATCTGTATCATGAGTTCTCTATCACACTCTCATTCGCATGAAAACGAGATTTGAATAGGGGCACTAAAAGGGCTTCTTTCATGGACTGCTTTTCAGACTTCAACAATTGAAGAAAGTCATCTTTGTTAAGCAAAACAAGCGTTACTGTCCAGCAAGTTCTTTTTCCTGGTCAGTCAGAAGATCATCAAGCAGACAGAGAAGATTCCGCTTAAACTTGCGCTTTCTTGAGCAATCTAACGATTTCATGTCCGGTAGCAAACTTGTTAGAAAATAGGTGTCCGGATCATTACTCTGCGGATACTCAAAGTTATCCGGATGAAAGGATGTGTATGGATCTGCTACGTCATTTGGTTGTTTGATATTTGACGATTCTGAGGACAACAGAGTTACACAGTCTTTCTCTTTGTCCGACGTCCGCTGTTGTATAATAGGTACGGTAGTGACTTCATAACCACAGTTTTCGTTGTATTCTTTTATAATGATCGGGCTATCACCGTCTTCCATTTCCTCAAATTCATGATCTGACCCGGATCTCTTTGCACTCCTAAATTAAAAATCAATTTATCGACTTGAATACGAAACGGCAGAGAAAAACAGTAACAGTACAAAGCGAGATTTCAATCATTTCAAAAATAGCTACAGAGATCTTCTCAGAGTGCAGGCAGTCCAGCAAGCTGGCAGTTCAATAGGCGAGCAGACCAGGACGAAAGGTGGTTTAGTATGTAACCAGACTAGAACACAGGGCGTTCAACAGTTAGGCGCTTCAACAGGTAAGGAGTAAGGTAAGCAGGTGGTCAAGATAGCAGACAGGCCGCCTAGCAAACAGGGAATCTCGCAAGTTTATATACCACAAGCAGGTAGTCCTGCAAGTACGTAGCCCTGCAAGCAAGCAGGCCCACAAGCAGCCAGTCCTACGTGTGGGTAGTCCTGCAAACAGGCATTCCTCTAAGCAGGCAGCCCTGAAAGCAGGCAGTCCTGAAAGCAGGCAATCCTGAAAGCAGGCAGTCCTGAAAGCAGGCAGTCCTGATAGCAAGCAGTCCTGAAAGCTGGCAGTGCAGCAATCAAACAGTCGTATAAGCAGAGAGTCTTGCAAGTAAGTAGTCCAGTGGTCAGGGGCTCCAGTGGGACAGAAAGCTGTAAAACAAAAAAGCAAACAGGTAAGCCTTGCAAGAAGACAGTCTTTCAAGCTGCCAGTTCTGCAAGCAGGTAATCTAGTCGGCCAAAAAGCAGAAACAGACAAGCTGGCAGGTAGGAAGTTAAGAAGCCACTCAGACAAGCATGCAGGCAGTTCAGCTACTACGTGCACAAACAGGGCAGTAGTAGGTCGAATCTTTTACAGCTAGGAAGGCATTTGGAGCCCGTGAGGGAGTATGCAGTAATGCATCCCTATTGCGGATACACTAAATATTTTCTTACAGTCATACCCTATATATTATATTATTTAATAAATAATATATATGTTACAGAAATAGCAGTACCCTGTGAATAAGGTCCAAGTAATTTCTAGGTATTTTTCTTTGAGATTTAGTTCTTTTTGTTCCAACTTACGTGATAATGAATCTATACTCTTTTGAACTATTTATACGCATATGAAATTCATTTGTTATTTCAAAAAGCTAACTGAAATTTCCATCTACTTTGATCATATTGAATATCTGCTGCCATCGACTGATGTAAGTATTTGCCATAGGACAGTCTTCCAGAAATATCAATGACGGCTCTAATATAATGAAAAGAAAGAGTAGTAGTGCTTGCAAGCTTACAAGCTAGCCTTCCAAACAATCTGTCAAAGAATATCTATTGCTCCTACTGTCCAACGTCTCTATCTCATCCATGCTAGGTCTCTATGGTGTACCTCTAATCTGACTTTTGGTCAGTTCATTATTATTTGCAAGAATATCATTCTATGGATGGTAAAAGATAGGTGAAACTAGACTAACAGAAATAAAAACACTTAAGCTAGTTCATTGTCATGAAATTTAGGGATGCTGGCAAAAATTGTTTCGATACACATTGTAATGAAATCGAAGCAAAAAAGAGCAGAGAAAAGAAAAGACACGAAGAAAAAATATGAAAAATGAAAATTATAAAATATACGCTAAAAGTAAATGCCTAAGAACAAAGGATGCTACCACATTGATGTTTTACAAAAGATGAGACCTTTGGTCTGAACGCAACAGATGCGTGTTCCATGACAGCAAAGGATGAAAAGCTAAATATTTCTTATTGTATGGAGATCAATCGATTCTGAACACAAAATTCAAACATTTAATGAAATTTATGAATATGGGATATAACTAGCAACTTGACGTCCATACTGTAAGGAATGCAACGTGTTCGAGCGAGTCACGAAGCAAATAGGTTTAAAAAAAACAATCGGTAATTGTAAGCCGTCCCACTAACATTGAGGCATTCTTAAATTGCAAGATTGAAAATAAATAGAAGCTGGTATTTCGATAAAATTCCGATCAGAAGTGCGCAAATAAATATATCTAGGTTAAAGCTATAAGGGCGTCAAAACAATGGGCATTAAAGTATCATTATGGGATTATTTTAAAGAAAGTTTCCGACTTTTCTGACTCGATTAAGCAGGAACGAAGGTGATGTCAAATATTCCTCCAAGAGACATTTGCGTTCTCGTTTTTGAACGCCTCTTGCCTGTTTCCGGAGTGCTTTCAGACGCCAAAAAGTGTCGCTGACATAGGTCTTGTATAAGCTTTTTATGAATTAATAACTTGCTACAGCATAGACTATAATCATGGTACCTTCTTCCATGAGTTCAGTGACTCAGTGACTTCTTCCATGATACTACACAGTTTCAATTGATGTAAAATACACAGAAGATTTAACATACTCCCTGAAATATACAAAGACTACAAAGGGAGAACCACTGTACCTTACTATTTATGATAGCTCTGCCAACATCTCTAGTATAGTTCATTACTTGTGTGCTATGCTACAAGTGTTAGTTGATGTTGGTTAATCGACTGATGGGCCTGTCATCTTACAGTATGCCGCCTTAATGTCACCCCAAATCATATCAGCTACACATTAGCCTTTCCAGTTTATTTGACCCTACCAGAGCCTTGTGCCTCCACCAGTATACGTGTAAGAGACACTTAAACCAACAAAACCCAAGTATTACTATGATGATGAAATGCAATAATATATAAGGTGAACAATTACCCTATGAAACGGGGCTCCACTTACAATATCTTCGTCACCATTGCCTTGTACCTACCTCCACACTTAGAAATGGCAGTTACTCTTTTCAATCTAGCAATAAAACTAAGTATATATCAAGTGAGTAGGTCGTTTAAATCGTAAACTTAGGTATTAAAATTTTTCCGTGCAGTTATATTTTTTGAGAATTTTTTTACGACGTTTTGTCATACCATTGTATTTAAATCTAATCCAGACAGTAGGAGAAAATCTTAAAAAATGATGTTTTAGCGACATTTTCCATTTCCGGTGATCCTGATGCTATAATACGGGCATTGAGCAAAGTAACGTCACATAAACATCATGGAAATCACACTACGCACAGGTAGGCTACCACATGACACTGTATGACAGTTCTAAGCGGGGTTAACAAAAGCCTTATAGTTCTGTAGTGATGAGTAATCACTCATGTGCTTATGCTTATGCTGCTATCAGCTGAGCATGGTGCCACTATCAGCAGTCACCTTATTTTAGTCATGAGATGTATTGAGTAATCCTGTAGTTAGTCATCCATCTCATATATACACCTGTAAATAAGAAATAGGTTATTGGTTCCTTACTTGAGATACCGTCGTCTTATAGACAACATTACAAGTTCATAGTTAGGAATATAGTTTGTCCTTAACGCCTGGTTCAGCAAAGAAAGAAAATCGACTATGTACGGTTAGTTAGATACTATAAGCCTGAGCTTTCAGTCTCGAATAACATGTTAAAGAGATTTCTGTTGAGATATTGAAGACAAGAACCGATGCGGATAACGGTAGAATGCAAGGTTCACAGGGGGCTGACACTGAAAAGCTTGAAATCTCCTGGCACTCAGCAAGATCTTTCTCGACAAATTTACAACACTTAGAATTGATCTTCAAAAGAGAAGAACGTTGAAGGCAGTGTGCTATGACATCAAAAGAGCAGTCGAATACGTAAATCTGAAGTTGCGCCTCAAAGCAGTTAGCCCATGGATTACCCTCGATTCCCCCATGGCACAATTACTTACCCACGAAGTTTCATAAATGGTCTCATAAACTCCATCTGCGAGCTGAGGTACCAAGGTCGTTTCCGTTTCTCAATCAGCCCGTTGTGCTGTTTGGTTTTCTCTCTTAGGTATCGCCCATAGGAATTGCGAAGAACAGTCCACGTCCTTTTACATTCAGGCGCTGAAAGTAGATTAAAATTAAAAAAGAAATTGTGAGTGCAGAAATTATCATTTAAGTTGCTGTAAAAACTAAGCTAATATCAAACATTTGTATAAATCATCCCTTATTGTCCCGTTCACCTGAGAACTCTTTTCTCCAATTTTCTGAGAAGGCCGTTGTCAGAGCATTGCAAAAACGTTTGTTAGCAGTTTATATATAGTGATCAATAATGCGATGAGATCAATTCTTCTTCATATTTTTATAGTACCTACGTTTTACAATATAAAAGTTATCCTCTCATCACTGTAATAATTGCATATTTTCCCATAATGCATAATTTACAATGTCACCTACCCCTGTACACAAACAAGTGTATTTATCAATATTGCAATTTTTATCAATATTGAAATTTTTCACTGTATCTAATTTTACGCTCTTCTAAAGCTCAAATATGCATTGATAGTTCAGTGTCTACTTTCCTAAGACACCTACGTTAGTGTTGTATAGTGGCCGCGGGGACGCTATGAAATGCTAGAACTTTAGAGATGTACATTTCTAAAATTGCCAAGTTATACTATTATAGAAATCTTCTTGCCAAGAGGGACTTTACTAGAAGCCCTTTGTTAGAGTAGATACTAGTACCCTAAGCCCTAACCCTAGCAAAGTACATCTCTACTTATTCTAGCAAAGATCATCTCTAATTATTCTAGCAAAGTACATATCTAAAACTGCAGCATTTTACGCGTTCCAGTGTTCTTTCAGAAGAAATATTATTAAAGTGAGACTCTGGACATGCACAACAGAAATGGTTAAGACTATCATTGTGTTATCCCGATTGTACAATCTTATCTATCACTTGAAGCGAACCATATCCTGTGTACGTAAGTGTATATTCTTTGTAAATCTTATACTCTCTCTCTGCTTTGCAGTACATTGCACACAAAGTCTACTATTTTCTTCTCAACTGCTATAACCTAGTTTACCCACAGCGCGATATACTACTACCGTAAGGCCAGTAGAATCTAACAGATATCAACTACGAGAACACAAAGTTGTTTAAATGCTACAAATTAATGCCACTATCGACAACTTCATAAACTTCAGGGTAGATGTCCAAAACTCCATTTGAAATCTGCTTCTTTCTTTTGATAATAACTTTCTCGCCTTTGTTTATAGAGCGTCCCTTCGCTGGATGGTTCGCATCAGCGAAGCTTTATGGCTTTTCGACATTTACTATCTTTCCCTATAGTTCGTAACTGTTTAGTTTCGGAAGCCCAATCCTGATTGGTCCATTAAAGAATACCGAGGATGGAAAGTGGTCATGTGTGGCGCGTTTCTGTACATCAGCGTTGTCCTTTCTTTCCTTTCACCTTAAGCAGTTCGGATGGCTGTAGCAATGACTCCATTGAAGCTCTCTAATGTACAGCTACTTTGTGGATGCTGTGTTGTTACAGATACGCTCTTTATGTCTCTGGAGGATAGAACCTGCCAAAATTCATTAAAGGCGAGGGGTGGCCCGACAGCACTCTTTTATTTTCGTAAATGAGGAAACCACCCATCTCATTCAAGCATGCGCAGTGCAGTATATTAACCATTTGTCAACACTTCTGATCTTGAAGTGGTAAATACAAATTGAAATTGTAAAAAATAACGCTGGAGATACTAGTTATACAATAAACTCTTTCGGCGGCAAGTTTATCACAGCAAAAGCAGTTCGCAGGTTTAGAGGAGCTACTTTGCACCGCGAAGGTGTTCCTGAAAGGTTCATGCTATTTGTGGAGAACCTACGAGGCACTTGTGAGAGTTTTCACGCAGTAGTGAAAGCGGCGCTCCTGTAGTAGTGAAAGCGGCGCCCCCAAAAAACCTTTTTAAACGATGAAAGATAGAGTACCTTAATTAGGTACTAACGAGATATATCAATAACAATAACCTAAAATGAGAATTATCCTTTCCAACGATGAACTATAGTAGAGTACTGGTGAAGGCGCCAACGTAGTATACTAATGAACAATTAGTAGAAGTAGACATTGAAAGGAACAGCAAAGAGGTATATAATTAAGCATGAAGCAACACATGTTCATACATGTAAAGAAAGATATGGAAAAAGA
>JAAAKL020010411.1:0-14382 GCA_010016065.2 Carybdea cf. marsupialis auct. non (Linnaeus, 1758) | reverse complement strand
AAAAAGGCACCTTAGGGGAACGTGAAAAAAAAAATTTGAACCCAGCCTACTCCCCCCCCCCCCCCCCCGCCTTTAGTCTGCTTTACATTCCCCCATTCCTGGCATCTGTAGGCTAGAGAATTAGCAAAACAAAAACCAATTTAATGATCCAGAAATGAATGGGAATGAAATCCCTAAATGTGTCAATTGCAACTGTGTCAAAGAATAGAAAACATTACAACCGAATCCTAAAAGAATTCACTCTGCCCTTCCATTCTTTTCTATTACAACCTATTTACTATTTTAAGAGTCAGTAAGAGGGCTAGAGTATTCAATGGGACACGGATGTTTTGCTTATACCTTTACTTCACGTTTCACGATATTTTGTGGTATTGTGAAACATAGAATCGAATCGAAGTAAACATCAACTTTAAAATCTTAACTCAACAGAAAAGAGTTGTACTGTATACCCAACTGAAAGCTCAAATATTCCAACGAGGGTAGTTAAATATTTTAGAAGGAAACTACATCAACAGTTGTTACTCTTACAACAAGTAAAAAGATAAAAAGACGATTTTCAAATTACATAGAGAAATCAGCGACAAGAAACAAAGTATGAATTAACTTACCGAATTTCAATTCTCTATAGGGTAAATGGGCAAGTAACAAATATTATTGATACTAAAATAACTTCAAATAAGTTCGTAGTGTTCATTGAATGTGTCATCCACGTCCTTTTCACACAGGGCGGTTTGAAATCATTAAACTTCAAAAGCAAATCGTTTTTTGATTCGACAAACTTGCCTCGTTTCCGATTATTTAAGGCAAACCTCGCATTCTTGGTCGAAAGCCTAAAAAATCCAAGGCCTCCAAATGTGACATATTAAGCTGGCCTCACACTAGACGATTTCCTGCGATACGATGTCATATCGTAGGGTATCGTAGGTTATCGCAGCCTATCGTATAGTGTGAGGATATTTACGATTGACACCAATCATATCGCAGGTTATTGTAGGCTATCGCAGCATATCGTAGGGTTTTTAATAATAAGCAGATCGTAGAATGTCAGACCAATCACAAACGAGATAACACTGCGCAAAATCAAACTCAACTTCCTTAGTTACTGCTTTGGTTACCTTTGAAACACATCCGCTTTGGATTGATACGAAGTTGCACTTTTGTTCCAATAATGAAGGTTAACGTATGGAAGCCTTTGGAAGGTCGATATAATTTCTTCATATGCCGTATACTTAGGAATTTTAAGAGGAGGTAGAATCATGCCAAGAGCAGAAGACTAAAAGACATCACTTTGCAGGGCAGGTGTTGCAGGTACGTTTTCAATGATTGTCTAGACGAAGAAGGCAGTATCATCCTGGCATTGTTTCTCTTCCAGAATACGACTGGACAGTGGAGCACGTGACAATGTATCTGGCGTACAAAGATCTTAGCCTGGCACATGGAATATACTGTACATAAAGCGCATAAGTTGCATACAAAAACGTTGTATACGTGGCAGCAGTTTACTCAGGCTTTTAGAGCCTAGTTACGAAATTAGTGGTTTGTGATCAGTTTCCAATCGGAATTTAAGTTCCATTAGATAGTTGCTCACACACTTGCGTGAGAGCAAGTGCTTCCTTTTTCAATCTGAGTATACTGATGTTCCGTTGGAGTCATCGCGCGAGAGCAGCATGCAACTGGTCTCCTTACTCCACCAATTATACAACACCGATTCGGAATGACGACGCATTAGCGGACACTATTGTCTCTTTATTCAGATCATAAAGAGATAGCACTGAACATAGTTCGTTTTTGATGTCTGAGAACACCTGTTCTTGGGTTAGACCCAGCGACCACATGTTTTTTTGTGGGATTTGGCGAGAACTTTCCTAGTTGATTTACCATGCCTAGAAAACGACGAACACCGGATATGTCCGTAGGCGGATCCATTTCCTCTATTGCTTTAATGCGGTCGGGTTGGATAGGATACCATTACCGTTAATGATGTGTCCCACAAACGTTATTTCAGTCTATCAAAACAAACATTTTTCATCTTTTAATGTAACACAGGCCTTTTGGAGTTTGTGTAGAACTATGTTTACTTGTTTGTTATGTTCGGACTTGTTCGAACCGTACACGAGAATGTCATCTGTTTGACATATGACTCCTTCCTCTCCGTCTAGAATATGAGACATTTTCTTTTGAAAATGTTCAGGCGCGGAAGATATCCCAACATGGAGTCTCCGGAAGTGACACTTCCCCGAATGGGGTGATGAATGTTGTCAACATGGCAGTTTCTTTGGATAGCTCAATCTGCCAAAATCCTGAATTGGCATCTAACTTAGTAAATAGTGTTTGATCGACTGCCCGAAGTGGGTATTTTTCACGTTCAACGCTCTCGTTCAACTTCGTGAAATCCACACAGCTTTGAACTTTTCCATTATTGTTCGGAACTACCACCACTCCTGCGCACCAATCTGACGTCTCGTCGACGCGCGTGATTACTCCTAACTCCTCCATCCGTGTCATTTCCCCTACGATTGTTCCTAATCCGGTTTTTCATTTGTGAGAGTTCGTCTACTCTAGTGACGAGGCCCAAGAGTTCAACAGCTTTTCTTCCAAGAAGTAGCTGCTTAAGCATTTATAACAAACATTTCCTGAACCACAGATTTGTTTCCGACGTGTAGCGCACATGTAAACATTCCACAAACGTCAAGTTTATTATGTACGGGACCGTAGAGGATTTTATTTGCACGTCGTAAGTTTGTGTTTTTACACTTTCTTTGCATTTCTCTGGGAATAACTGTGACATCAGCACCTATGTCAATTTTAAATTTCACTTGTTTATCCTGCAGTTTCACGTTGACAAAGCATGGACTTGAATCCCCGCATCCGAGGAAAACATTCCTGGGGTCCCCGTAGTCTGAATTATAATGGTCGTAAACTTCACCAACAGCATTTTAAAAAGTGAACATGCTTTTTACATTTGCTGCATGTTTTATCCTTTGCTGGACACCTTTCTCTTGGATAATTGGGAGAATATCCGCACCTTGTGCACGAGCTTTGTTTTTGTTTATAGTTAGGCATTTTAGAGTTCCTGGTTTTTAGAGTTCGGCAGTTTTGTTTGCAGAAAATTTACACCGTCTTCCTTAGACTGCATCAACTGATAATTTCCCGGCTTCAGACTGAGAGTTATTGGCATCATTTCTAACCACTGATTGTTGCTTTTCAACAGCTTCACTTTGACGGGCCTGTTTAACGGCTCTTTGGAGTGTTAGATTAGGGTCAAGTTGTAACTTTTCAGCTAGTCTTTCATCCCTTCTCCCAACAACAATCCTGTCGCGAATAATTTCATCATGTAAATCTCCATAACCACAATGTTCAACTAAGTGATATAGCGGTGTAATAAAAGTATTAACAGACTCATCGTCGTTTTGTTTTCGCAAGTTGAATGTGGCCCTTTCGTAAATCGTGTTTCTCCGAACTACAAAATAGTTGTTAAACCATATCGTACGACCCTGTTTCTTCGTCTGTCAATGACAGAGATGTTAAAATATCCTCTGCAGCACTACCCATTGTATAAATGAGCGAGTTTACTTGAGTTTCCTCGCTTTTTTTCCTGATGCCTGACGAAACTGTTGAAAAAGTCTGATCCACTGCTGCCATTCCTCTTGTTTGGAAAAGCTGAATTGCTCTGGCGCAGTTACCTGATATGTTGCCATTTTGTCGACTGGGCTTTTTACAGTTCATATGCTCGTCGTTACACAGTTCCTAAACACTTATTGACACCATGTTAAGTTATATAAACGACCCAAGACAGGCGTGTGATTCATCAGTTGTATTCATCAAGATGGCTGCTTATTCCATATACAGTAATACGTTTACAGACCAAGAGAGAGTCCCACTGGATACAACACGGTTATTATAATTTACACTTTTCCGTTGACTCATTACAACTCTGCCTACAACAGGTTCAGTTTTAGCTAGTCTTCAGCTGACACAACTGCATAACAGGAAAACACAACCTACGCAGTTGTGCCTACTCACTCAGATATTTGAAGAGTCAAGATGCCACAGTACCTGGAAACAATATATCTTTAAAACAACTCGCAAACTACTCGTAACCTGTAATTACCGATGAAGTGTCTACACTCGTGCCAGCGACGGTATTGCATTCAGGGAAGTATCTCTTGCTGACATTGGTTGCATCAGATCATTCTTTAATACATCCACATTTAATACTCTGATAATCTTGAAACTTGTTCCTCGCAGCTATTGACGAGGAAAAATGGCTATTGACGCTGAAAAATTTCCACTAAAGCCACATCTCCACTAGACGATTTTTATGATGGTCGCTGCAGCGATCGCCACAAAAATCGCGACCAGAAGACTTTGCTTATCTCCACATGAATAGTTGACAGGCGATCGTGACCAGCATTGTTCCTAAATTTTGACCAATAATAATAGTGTAAGCCAGTCTTGAATCAAGATCGCCAGGCACAGGCACGAAGCTTGCAGGGGGTACGGGGGGATTCCCTCCCAAATTGCCAAGACAAACCGTAAATTCCTTTGAAGTTGGGCCAACCCGTCTGACCCATTGTGTCTCATGCACATCGATGTTGCCTAATGGTCTCAATAAAATGCCTCCTTGTCAAGTGTAGTGGTGACATACTCTCCATCGCTGCTACTTCCTCTTTATGCTGCGGAGGGTTTACAGGCTTGTCTTGGTTATTTGCTGACATAACATTGTTACAATAATGGTAAATAGAAAACTAATGGACAAACCAAAACGCAACAAACTATCGTACGAACGAACCAATTATTCTGAACAACAACCTTAACATTTTTTTTTTAATTAGTGGTGTTAATACTCTTTAAATTATCCTTCATTGTAAACTACGCTCCTTCAAAAAATTTTGTATAAAATCTATTCTAATTTTAGTTAATGTCAGTATCGATGTAATGTTCTGAGAAAAATCGAGCGAAAAGCTTCGACAAAATGAAATTCGCCTTATATATTTGAAATTCTGCAGCATCAACAATCTGTTTAACCTTAAAATACAAAATATACTGCGATCAAACTCAGCTGTTAATAGCAAAATTTAACACAACTCAAGTCCTCCATTTAGCATGATCGTGCCCTCAGTTTCACAGTTCAGGTAGTCCTCTTTTTAAACTGATTGTATCCTTAAATCTATTTAAATCTAAGAAGGTAATTCCAGTTGAACGGAACAGGAAGAAAGTTAAACAAGATAATCTTTGTCGGCTTTTGAATAATAATGTAATTCCAATCAATATGAGTAGGTTGTACTAATGATAATTCTTAATAATGTTGGCGAAACTTTGCCAAAATGCCATCTCTCCGCTACCTCCTCTTTCCATCATGAACTGCTCTTTTTCCTTGCCAACGGTAACACAAATCACTATCGTTGAGTCCCAGTTCCCTTTTGGAAGGCTCAATGAGGCTGAAAACGAAACAATACTTTTGGTGACAATTGACATTACAAATTACAACAACACAAAACCAAATAATAACATCAATTATCCTAGAGAGAAAAATGAAAGGGTGTATATGACAAACATCGAAAATGTTTTGTATATTAGAAGCAGTCGCATTGTTGTTCGCCGCCATGATAAAATGCCTGATTTGAAGAGACTAAGGCCAGAAAGTGGCTGCGAAAAAAAATCGACGGACGAAAAGTAGAAACCACGTCTACTTTTCGTCCCGCGAATTCTTTCGCTGCAGCGATGAAGAAAATCCTAACTGCACATGTGTAACCAGAATCGCTGCAACGATCGTCATAAAAATCGCCTAGTGGAGATGTGACTTAACGCTCTTTTTTTTCTGCGTCCAACTGACTCTGGTTTTTTTGACGCAGCGTTTGTCAGCGTACATAGACCGGAAGCTCTGGGCCTATATCTTTCACTTTCGTTATCCCCCTCAAGGGTCTAAATAATATTTTGCATGATGAATCATTGACATATCACCACCTCAAAACCACTTTCCCCAAAGCTAAAGACGTGCACAATTTGGAAAATTTGGTCTTTGAAAACATAGTATTGAAAGCTTCCTTTTGCCGGCGCCCTTTTCTTTAAAATTTGTGTATTTGAATGACTTCGAGTTGTCTAAGTTTATGACCATAGAAAACTTATTCCGTAAAATATCGTTCCAAAATATTGGCGCACATTTTCCCAAATATGGTGATGCATAATGGTAGCTTCCATCGCAAAACACAAGGTATTGGAAGAAAGCTTGTAACACAGAACGAAAATTTGAACGTCTGCGTGGTCCTCTGAGAAATTGAAGACGTACAAGGAGAGCCATGGATATGGCATGTTCGTTGACTAGCATAAATATAGCACTCTGCATACACTGATATTCAGGAAGTTGCCGAAGGCATATACGTTGTACAAAGGAGAAAACCTTCCAATAGTTCCGACCAATATATTTAAGCTAATTTTAAAAGAAAAGAGTGTTAAACCCCACCCTTCCTCAATCTTTTTTGTATCAGAAATGTACGATATGTTTCAGTAACAATGTCGATTCTTACGGTTCATGAATATTTAGAAAGAGCATCTTTGTGCAATGTTGTAACGCAATTTTTAGACATTGCCGTTTACTTTCTGGTCGCATTCACCTATTTTTAGCGTTTGATCATGGTTGTTGTACAAGACAACAACGAAACAATAAGTCAATTTTGACACAATAGCCTACCGGGTGTTTATAACACTTTAATAAAACAACATGTTTCCCTTTCAACACATTGAAGGAAACAGGGTAAGCATCAAGAACAAAGGGTACTGTCGCTTTGCTAGTCATGTTTTTAACAGACAGTGGTGCAACAGAAATACTTGATTCCTCAACAAGTAGATTCTCTACGCAAAAAAGTGGAGTAAAACAAAGGAGCAATAGCCCAAAGTTTATGATTATCTTTGCGCTGCAAATTGTTGTACGACACTGAACTTCGTCTGGTAGTTAAGTAAAAATGGACTCTTACCTCCCTCGGTTAGGAGGCGTTCTTTTTCAATTATTATATCCAAATAGTGTAGGAATTGAATTTTCTCTCGTCGGGCCTTTACCGTCAACAACAGGAAGGGAGCATAGTCTCGAATACTTGTTTGGTTGACATTCTGGTTTCCTTCTCACCATCTGGATCCATTTCTGTTGCATACTCGGATTTCTCCTCGGTGGAAAGGAATGGGAGGGTATTTAGCCACATTATTTTGCTTCTCTGCACAAGCATTACAATGTGGCGCTTGCAGTACTGGTTTTGGGGGCGCGGGGCCCTGGGCCAAAAAAAATTTATGTGGCCTTATAACGTCATGCATTACTAAGCATTTCAGACATTATCGTACTGCGGACGTTCTGGAAACACTGTATTCAGTATCAAGTTTCACTCTATCCCATGACGTCAGCATTGGCAGTTAGACACACTATTTTCGTAGCATTGAAGCATGAGGCCCCTTGGAAGTGCAGAGCCTCGGGCCATGGCCCTGTCGGCCTACCCCTAAAACCGCCACTGGGCGCTTGCAATAGTATTTAGGCATAATTTCCAGAAAATAACGACAAATGTCCTTGGAGAGTACGTAGACACAGATCGATGCAGCGGTGTCGAGAAACTGGCTGTGTTTGCCTTGAAAAATAGTCCCACTTTTCATGTTCAGCCTCACTTTCAAACACTTTGAAAGCGAGATTTAGGCTAACTGGAAAGTTCCGTATTGCATCAAACTTGCCTTTCTTGGCCAAGTGAACATTGCAGATATGTCAAATTTTGTTTTAATTTAGTTAGTGCTCTTTATATATATTGGACAGGCTAAAAGGCTTGTCAACTAAATGATTCATACTGTTGATGTAGCTCTGAAGATTAGATTGTGATTGTATGACTTCAAAATGCACAATATAGATAGAATGGGGATGATTTACCCTATGCATAAGTTTTGTTTGCTAAATGGAACATATTCTACTTTCTAAAGGACAGATGATAGATTGTAAACTATGTTAGTCATCTGCATATTTTAAGAAATTGTAACTATAGTTGATTGTGGTCACACCATATGTCAAAATTGGGCAGAATGGTACAGCCTTCAAAATGCCTAACTGACAATGCCCCACTTTTGCAAACTCTCATCGTACCTCCTCATAAGCAGAGAGTCATCCCCAGGGGAGACATAAGGGGGGCGGCACAGAAATCATTGAGATTGCTTTATTAACTAAGCAATTTATTCGTTCGATGTTAAGTTTTACAAATTCATGTTCAAGTATAATTACGCAAAAGGTTTTTTTATTATAAAGCCGCCGTAAGAGCTACTGCAGCTGCCGCAATTGCCGCGAAAAGGAAGCTTTGTGAACCAACCCGTGCACGGCCCGTTCGGTGCACTCTCCTTCCACTTGTCTCGCCCTAGTTTTGCACCCCCTGTTCCAATCACCACCAACCATCACAGCCATCGCCTTGAAATACTCGAGCTAGAAATCAGAGACTAAATGCCCTATGAGCACACACAAGGTAGGACATCAGGCTTGCTAATTAACTATGCAATACTTAATCAAGACTCTGTGTGAGGGCGGCGGCCCGGCAAGGCGTGACCGGAAGGCACGATACAAGTTGTTATTGGCGTTGTGCACTGTTCCAGTATATATGTTATATAGAAAAAGGGATCACAATATCCGATGGCACTAACAAGGCGATAGTTGGCTGAATCTACTAACGAATTCCTACAGTAGATACGGCGATGATGCTTTCTTCGACCGTTTAGGATTACTTCAGTCGATCACAACTGATTATACCAGTCGAAGACTACTGTATATATGGCATACTAAGATATTTACGGAATGTAGGATTACTCAAGAAGATAGGTGAAAGGATACTTATTTTACATGCGAGACAGCGTGATCTATTGGTGGTTTGCAAATGATTAGGCACGTATCGGTACATTTGTTTATAACTTACGTGATACGATATTGTGCTAACGACTGCCATGCTCAGTATAAAAACAAATGTAGTGCGATCTTGCAATACCTGTGACGATTCAAATCAACGAGTAATCATGGGAATAACATTATTGTAATGGTGTAATTATACGAAATAGCTCTTTCGACACAGTTCTAGTTCTTTTTGTGAGAGGTTACGAATACGTTCACAAATACCGTTCAACGAGCTTAGCTGAACCATCTCACATCAGTATGCATGATTCATTGATTCCTCGGCTCTTCAGTCGTATTCCTTATTGCATTGTGGTGTACAAGGTTTTAGGTGACAGATCAATGACAATGGCTAGATGTTAAGGAAACAGTTCATCATTTCAGGGGATGTTCAGTTTGAGGAAGTTGGTAGCTTTCGAGTGAGACTTAAATAACCTCTCCTACCATCAGAAGCAACCCCAGAAACTCTTTCCTACGCTGATCGAGAGTGAGTGTATGGGTTGTTCACTGCATCTTCTCTTGTTGTATATCCATATGGCTGGAAATTGAGCTGGAGCGTCCTCTCTAGAACGCTGGTCTAGGCATTGATTAAGAACCCTATGCTGCACATTAATTAAACATATCTAGGCCTCAGTGACATACAATTCAAAACACGAAATGTTGAATTTCCGATTTTCAATCTATCAATCTATCATTGAAATTGAAGATGTTACAGACGTTAGTCACAAAAAAGATGCCTGATCAAATTTAAGGGAAAAAGGCCAAGCATCAAAGGAAAAAGCGTGAAGGAGTAATAAAAGGAAAACAAGACTATTTAGTGTGTGGCTTATAACTTATCTATTGTTGTACAGCAGCCTGCTTCGTGGATAAAATCAAGGTTTTTGCTGTGGAGCTCTAAATTTGTGTTAGTCTGCAACGTACGCTAGTTTAGGACTGTCCAGTCGGTGATAGTGGTTTCTCGAAGCATTGTCTGATTAGCTATTGTCACTGTGCCGGATGCCAATTCGTTCTGGCGTCTCTTTAACTTTCTTTCTGCTTATGTCAGTAAGTAAGTAAGTTGAAATATAGGCACCTAAGATGTTCGTACGCATTAGGTAGAGCATTTAGTGTAGCATGTCAATACAGGCGTTGATAGCAGACAGGAGGGGTAAATAACCTAAAGGTTTGCAGACAAAAGAGGGCTCTTAAAAGCTAAAGCTGCTGATATATTTATCGACCTTGTATGTGTAAAGGCTTCGGTACATTGAGGCCAACCTCAAGGACACGTATTACAATTTCCACTGAACCCATATTACTTATCTGATTATTTAATTCGTTATCAACCTTTTGAGTCTGATGACAAAAATTACGTAGAATTTGCACTTTTTGAAATAAACGGACAACATTCTGTTGCGAAAACACAAGCTGTGCAATCCATAGAGACCGAAGAGCATCAGTGCCGAAATCCACATCGACTTTGTGATCGTCTTCTTTTGCCGTCAATTTTCTTCCTATCGCTTATGGAAGATATGATATGGCTGATATACTATTCCGAATTTCTGTGTGCAAAGCAACCTGTAATCTAGATCTGTCACGAATTTTATAGCGGCCATAGGTACATAAGTTGTCATAGGATCTTTTGCCTAGCTTTATTACTTGGCTTTCGTTTTATGTGAATGAATGGCAGCACATTTCTGAATATGCTAGTAAACAGATATTTTTCCTTGCCTCTCACTTCCTCCCATGTTGTAGGTCATAGTAGCAGATGCACGAAACCATGGTACCAGTCCACATATTGCCTCAATAAGTTACAGCACTATGGTGCGAGATGTTGTTCAGCTGTTAGATAAACTGAAGTTAAAAAATGTGTGTTTACTTGGGCATAGCATGGGAGGGAAAACAGCCATGTTGGCTTCAATGAGGTATCCGCATCGTGTCAAGGAACTGATAATAGTGGATATAGCCCCCAGAGTCTCACCTATGGACTCAGATACAAGGAAATACCTGGAAGCCATGTTAAAGATGGACCTCAAGAACGTACGAGTAAAGGAAGATGCCGATCTCTATCTACGCCAGATGGTCAAGGTACCAAGGTTTTTTTTACATTTTTAACTCCTGCCGCAAAGCTCATTCGGTATCGCAGAGATTTATTTGTTTAACAAATTTTATTATTCCTCTCGCTGGTGTACTTCACATATGCATGGACTGTTGCCCTTATTCAGTGATTCTTTTATCAAGGCTAGTACAGTGTGACAACTAGTGTGGGCTTCTATTATTTCTCTTTCATATGAACATAACAGCAAATGATTGAGGATTGCGTATGTCTAGACACCCAATCGATCGATCATCAGATGCTATTTTAATCACCCACAGCTTAAATATTTTTATTTCCCCTCCTCATTCCCTTAATTTTGAAGGAATATTACCTTCCGTGCTCGTTTTAACACGTCTTTCAGCGTTTTCACATTCCCAAATGTCACTATTAGAAATATAATTCTGTGTTCCTTGGCGATTGTAAGGGTATTGTAATAATCCGTAACGATTTTATGAACTCTGGAACTGAGGGGAGGATGATAACACTAGTGTAATACTAGGTACCCCTATTGTCAATTCTTTGGTAGGTTCCAAAAGCAGGTGTGACAGGACGTGGAGAGTCGGCCCTCTCCACGTACCCAAACTATGACAATATGGTCAAGATAAGGGAACCAGCATGTATGCTGGTATGGATAGCCTTCTAGAACCTAGAGGTGTTAAAAATTGCATTGGGTTTTCTAATACATCAATTTACTAGTCAACGAAGGGAAAAGGAAAAATATATTTTAACAAGCAATCTCTCATAGAAACTACCTCATATTTAATTTAGGTATCAAGGCGAAATTTAGGCGAACCATTAGATTTCATTCTACGATTTACTTAGATGACTATGTTCCAATCGGGAATAAAAAAGAACATTAGGGAAAACGGCTACTGAATCTCTTTGGAAAGTGCTAGAAGCATGCAACCGGTTTAAATGATAGTTTTTATGAGAGCATTTGGCTTCTAATGAAACGGTTTATGTATCACTAACATGCACCCTTCATATTGAATCATGATCAGCGGAATGAGGATCTTTATATTTAACTGCGGCCAACCAGCGAGTGACACTTGAGGGGAGAGGGGTTCTTGAACGTGTAACAGTTAAACGCTACTCTACTATAGTTAACGCAACAGGGAGCTTTAAAAACAGCACTTTCGGATGCAGAATATCGTTACCTAGGCAAAACTCGATAAAACTGGCCGAAAATAATCATACACTTTTTTCTTCAAAATGCAGTGTTCCACGTAAGATTTTGATTAACTCTCACTTTTGATATTGACCAGCAGTTTCGCACATAGACAATTGGAGTCAATCACTTAGTACAACGTAGTACAAGTTCTTTCCGAAACTGTCGAATTCTGATGTGTGCTGTATTTTGTTGGTGACTCGAGGAGCGAAGGATTTCCCTCGCAAATTGCAAGAAGTTCTTGCTAGTTTTAAATGACCAATCTACCTACTTTATCATAATTTTTTGCTTTTAAGTGTTACAAAACCAGCCCCCCCCCCCCCCGTCAGCTTTAGGAGCCGTATTCTAAGGTCCTAGAATAAACCACTCTGACATTTAGGATACTGAGTAGCAAAGTGAGCGTCCGTGAGCATGGGTCAACACGCCCTCCAATAGTATCACCACTTCCTGGTCCCAGGGAACCTTTCAGTGGATGAGTACACCCTCCCTGCTTGTCAAAGATTGATAAAGCGACACGTAACTTCGGTTCCCCTTGCTCATGAAAAACAAATATCATGTAGGCCTGTGATCTTTACAGTTCACTTTGTTATTGCATATGAACAGCGCAGTGAAATTTTAAATCACTTTCACCTAATCCGTAGAAAATATAAATCGTCCCGTCCTTTGGAAGTACCGTAGTCTGTGTAGATTAAAACATGATGTAATGCCCGTTCTTGAAATGGACCTCTTTCAATGTTAAGTCATCAAAAACACTCTGAACGAAACAAAATTGCTTTAAGTGGACAAACATAAGATGTTAAGACCGTTGCAGATCTTAATGGAAATCTGCTATTAGACGAGAAGGCTTTTAATATTATGACTGCTCAATCCTCAGCCACTGCGTAGAATGCAGTGGGCTCACTCATTGAAGTGTCCAAGGTTACTGCAGCATCAATCTATTCAATTGTTTACACAATCACATGTACCAGTCATGCAAACACAAATTTACATAACAACAGCTTTGTACCGATCACTGATCAGTACATTACATCTCCCTCTTTTGGAAAGAAAATATGATGATGATGCAAATGTTGATCTCTCCCCTCTTTGCATATAAAGTCCAGTTAAGATCTGAACCGAGAACGGATATTATATCACACAGTCATTCAAATTTCTTGTAATTGAGGCGAAGTAAATCAGAAAATGTTAAAATCATCATCATTATCTTCTGGATGATCCACTGAGGAAAGAACCTCTGAGTAAAGGGATCATTCCACATGATAAGTTGATTCTTTCAATGTTAAGAATCCAGGAACATCCTTTCTTTAGAAGAAGTTTGTAAGGCATTGGATCGTAATAAAGGCATCATTCCGCCTGATTAGAGGATACTTTGAACCTTGTGAAATCTGGGAGGATCCTTGCTTTTATAGAAGTTTGTCTGGCACTGGATCTTTGTAAAGGCATCATCCCGCACAATCAGTGGATCCTTTTAATGTTGAGAAATCTGGGAAGATTCTTTGTAAGAACTTCGTAAGGGATCTTAATAAGGGATCATTTCACATGATTAGTGGATCCTTTGAATGTTGAGGATTGTTAGAAGATCCTTTCTTTTGAAGGAGTTTGTGAGGCATTGGATCTTACTGAAGGTATCATTCCGCATGATAAGTGGATCCTTTGAATGTTGTGAAATCTTAGAAGATCCTTTTTTAAAGAAGTTTGTGAGGCATTGAATCTTAGTAAAGGCATCATTCCCTATGATGGGTGGAGCCTTTGAATGTTGAGAAATCTAGGAAGATCCTTTCTTTTGAAGAAGTTTGTAAGGCGGCAGATTAATAGAAGAAGAAAGCATCTATAATTTAGGATGACACAGAACATACTTACCAGGAACAGTAGATGATTCTATTGCATGGTGAAACTGATCACAGCGATCTTTGTTTTTACTGTGTTGTTGATTTACGACCAAGGAATATTTCAGCTGGCGAGTCTATGGTAGAAGAGTGGAGAGTGGGAAGACAATGTTGAGTAGAGTGTGGGAATTGTTTTCTCCCGTTCTTAGATCCCAGATGAGAGGAGCGAATGAATTTGTTCAAGGTTCTGTTCCAATTTTCCACTCCTGAATTTGTTTGTGGATGATACGGATAAAACGTCGTGTCATATACACCCTTTCATTTTGTAATTGATGTAGTTTTTGATGTATTGTAGCTGTAATTACGTGTCACAAAGAGTATTGTTTTGTAAACAATTGCGTTGAGCTTCAGCGAGCAT
>JAAAKL020010410.1:0-14384 GCA_010016065.2 Carybdea cf. marsupialis auct. non (Linnaeus, 1758) | reverse complement strand
AACACTATGCGTTATTAACACCAGATGCTCCTATTAATGCTATTCTCTCTTTACAGTCATCGTGTAATGTTGAGAGTTTAACACTTCTCACTAACTAAGCTGTTTGTACATAGTGTCTTATCCCCATATATCTATTGAGAAGAAGGTATTTTGCAAAATGTTTCAGACATAAAAGGGCAAGCCATTTTTAAAAGTATTACGTAGGTTAGGAGAGGATAATGAATAATGGCAATAAATTTTAGAGGTACAAGCTATCAGGTTGCACAGTTAATATAATTTAACCAGTTCAGACATGAAACACTTGTTGATGTGGACGAGAGAGTCTTTTTGGCATCATCACATATAAGGCAGTGTATTTTTGTTAGCGAACAGGTGTATTGGCTCACAGTATATTTTACTGGTATGACTATAGTCCCTAGCCATTCTAAATGTAGGAGTTGACGCTGGTTTTATTTTTGCTTTTTTCTTTGAGAAAATTATTCTTGAAAGTCAACACCCATTTTCCCTCGTTTGCCATTGCCTCTATCAGTATTAATTTATGAAAGTGCTTTATCAAGATGCCCCCCCCCCCCCTCTCCCAGCCTGTGGAGGCTCGTGTCATAGTTCAGTCACAATTTGTTAAACCTACGACCACAAATAAACTGATCTCCAATCTTTCGCATTTTTAATAACAACTCTGTGTATGATCCATAGATTTTACACTTACTCGTTTACAGCTGTTTATACGTACAAAGAAGACCGTTCCTTATGATGCTAGTTGCGAAATAGCAATTCAAGACCACAGCCCTTAGTGATGAAAGTGGTAAACTGTTTATTTTGAGGCGCCCATGTATCTCTTAGTAGTTAATTTACAAATCTGAGTTTCCAATTTTATTGAGTTGACTTTATTGGGTAGTGAAAGTAAGTAAAAAAAAGTCAAAAAATGCCAACATAACAATAGAATACTAGAATTCTGGATCTATATCTCCTTCCCTCTCATCTTGAGGAATGTTCTCTTATTTCCTTCTAGACCACTTCTGACTTGAGTTACCTCATTGCATTTGTAGTCACTCTAAGACGTATAAGAGGTTTGTTTCGTGTACTTGAGTTATGTGTTGGTCGAGAGCTGCCCACTGTTGATGGTTTTCGTCAAAAAGCGCTGTGTATGCAAATGGAATTCTGTTTGCTATCGAGAAGAACAGGGCCGACAAAACAAGGGGCGGGGCAGGCCCCCCTTTTCTGGTAAACTTGATTTGAAACATTGTGCATGTAAAATATTTATATCTTACCATTACTTGACACACCCATTTGGCCCCCCACCTCTTAGACCATTTCGCTTGCCCTGAAGAAATCACTTTTAAAGGTATTTTCAAGCAGGGATGCGGAAGAAACAACGCGAACTCAAAATACACGGGGAAAGTATCACATAATGAAACAGTGATTTACCACTTTTTTAAACGAAAATGCATTACTGCTGAAGTTATGTTTTGACCTTTACTCATAGCATACGTTTGCTTGAAAAGGCCAAGGCACTTTAGGTAAAATATATGCTAAGTAGCACAATACTGTAGTCACAATTATACTTTAGATCCCGTGTAGTGTTTTCTTTTTAGTAATAGTCAGCATAATCACCATCATAATCATCATCATAATTATCACCATGAAGGTGGTTGGTAATCATCATCTTTACCATTAGGAGAGAACAGCTCGATCTCGCCAAGAAAGCCAATCTCGTTCCTATGACATTGTCTTCTGCAAACGAGGGAGGTGCAGCACAGCTGAGGCATGATCATCACAAAACAATCACTAAGCCAAACTACCTGTTGCAAACATTCGACTGGATGCGGCAATCAAATGTTTGACGTGGCTCTTTTTCAGTATGATCTGGAATGTCGCACACTAAAACAGAAGATGATTGGAATGTCTTAATAAATGAGGTAAGAACTGAAACAACTACCATGAAATTGATGAGAGAAGTTAGATCTATACTGCAACATCGCGCGTGAACCTTGTACCAGATTTTGCAGTCAGCTTTAAGATTTGCTACGTTTTGACGTGATATGAATCTGTTAATAACAGCATTTTAGGTTACCCGATAAAAAAACTAATGATTTACATTATGCAACCGGTGGTCAATATGTGCTTTAGATAACTCTATGACTATATCTTCCCAGTTTCTGAGGTCGATGAATTTACTTCCGTTGTTTGAAATTTCGCTCTCTCAGTGTTTATACTGGGATCGCGACTTAATGTCGATGAATGGGGTAATTATCAACTTGTAGAATGAGAAAGTAGTAGCGAATAAGTGCGATGGTACTCCAGTCTTTTTTTCGAAGCACAAGCGTTTCCTTGTAAGGTTTAAACAGCTTAGCTAGAGTTGAATCAAGTTGCGAAAAAGGATAAGATGTGTATACCGGTAGCAATTATACTGCCTCTAAATACGGATAAACACAAGAAACTCTTGGCTTCATGCAGTTGTTCCTGTCGTGATTGCCAGCTTCAACGCAATTGTACATGCGTTTGTGACTCACAATGGACGATAGTATTTAGAGAGGTTTCGCTTTTAACGATAATCAATGACGTCCTAATTTATGATAGAAGGTGATAATATATGAGATCATAAACCAAACCATGTAATTGTTGTTTGCTCATCAATCAAAGCGTTACACGATCAATAGATACACCTGGGAGAAAGAGGAGAATTGAGGTCTACATGCATATCTGCTGTCTGGAGTATTGCTTTTGTTTCTTTCGGAGTTCTTTTTACGCCAGGGGGCTTGACGTGGTACATGGTGCCGGTGCCTTAGCCTCTCTTTTGACTATGTAAACGTATTTCACAAAATATACTGTTAGGGAGCTGGATTATATTGCAGTTTATGAGCCGACTTCGTTTCTGCAGATAGAAACGTTGTTTTTTAAGATTGGGAAACTACTTTTGATGTTACTGTATTATGGTTGTCATGGCAACACAATCAAAGTCGTCACTGATTGTAGCGTAACTTTTAAGTTGCAGCTTCTCAGATAGACACCATTAGAAACTACATCCTTTACTTTATGTATATATGGATGGACCTTTGCTTCAGCGACATTTTTAATAGTGGGAACTCTCACATCTCTTTCTCCTCCATGATGCAAAGGGAAAAAAATTAACATGAGAGTGTTTTAGAAGTGTCACTCTTCTTAACAAAGTTCAAGCTGGTATGATCATTCTCAGGTGACCTCACACTCATTCTGATCATTTAACAGTTTGGATGATTGAGCTATGCTACCTTCCATTGTCTTGGGTGAACCATTCAATATGCAGCTACTTAGCTTTCCATGTCATCTTTATTCACTTTAGGCAAACAACCCAGCTGGTTACACCCACTTGTGTATCAAAGTCCTCTTTAGCTCAACACTGTTAAGTAGTACATTTTGAAAGGCTCCCTTTTCTCACCAATTTGTTTTGCTATCTGATATTGCAACTTGCAATGTTAGTAACTTTTAGTAAACTGACATAATGTAATAGAGTAGATGTATCAGAACAAGAGCTCAGTATCTGTTTTAGCCGATGCACTAAGGCATGGCATTGGGAGTCCAGGTACTGTCTTCTGACTTTGTGGCTCAACTCTTCCCTAAGTGTATCTGGACTAATAAGCAACAGGAGTAACAATATTTGGAGCTATGACTGCATTCCTACCAGAGATTTTTCGTAAGATCAGATGCCTGTTTTAAGTTTAGTAGGGTCCCAAAGTATCTTCTTGATATGCATTTTTTACTTAACAGGCTCAAGCAGGTATCACACAGCTGAAGCAGCTGTCACCAGACAGTCTGAAGGGAGTAAGGGAATGCAAATATGGAGTTGGCTTTGCACCTACTAATCTATTTACTTGTGTCCCCTGTACACCCAATAAGAAGAAGTTCTGTATGTGATCCTTATTATCAGAAATAACTGGGTATCTGTTTCAGGATTACAATGTAGGTTCATCATTCAAGAAGCAAAAGCTAGTGTAAATATCTGTAAAGTTAGTCATGTTTTGTAGATGACAGAATCTGTACAAAAGCATTTGATAGTTCTAATTGATCAATAGTTGATGATTTAGAAAGGGAAAGTTGTATGGGCATTCTTTTTATTCCCATTGAATTTGCCTCCAGTTTTTGTATCTACTATAGTTAATTACTTCATATATCTTTGCAAATACTCTCCTCATAGACAAAATTAAGGGAGGTCTATGGTCTTCACACCACCTTTTAAATTATAGGAATACTGAGGTCACCTGACCCTTATCCCTATATACTTTGATCCCTACTGGGGTATGGTAACCATCCTTTATAACAAGCATGTGATATACAACAAGTCAGCATGTTTTAAGCAAATTCGGTATACACAAGTGTTCTAAGCAAATTCGGTATACACAAGTTTGATGAAGTTTAAGTATTATATAATGAGCTTTTTCAAGTGGACACAAACTGGATGTTTATGTACAAGTTGAAGAATGGCACATATAACAAGATTATCATTGCCATTGTCATAATCAGGTGTAAATCCCATGTGCACCAAATGGGACCACCATCTGAGATCTGCTCTTAAATTGTGCTATAGTATCATGTTCTCCCATATTAACTGTCTACAAATGTGCTTTCATGCAATCCTTTCACTACCTTGTCTTTCTTGAAGCTGGTCTTATGATTCCTTACATCACACAAGTATGCCATGGCACTGTAAAAATGTCACTCTTGTATTAAGGTAGATCCTGTGGCTTCAGCAAAACCAATCTTTTACCATTCTCTGCAGTAAGTTGTTGATTATCAGTTATTAGATCCCAATTGATAAAACAAATATACATGTTGTATATATTTACCCACAAATATTGATACAGTTAAAACAGTTAAGAAAATGTAAGTTTAAATAGATACTAGGGGAATAGAAAAGTATGTCACCAATGGTATTAAAACACAGGACCCATGCATTTACAGTGTACACTCTCTAAACTGAAGCTGGTGAACCCCACTGATAACATGGTCTGTTTCTTTATTGAAGTCTTATGAAAAAAGATATAAGAATAATAGTTAACACATCCCTACAAGTCTTCCAAAATGCCATTTTAACCCCCAGATATTCCTCAATATAGTGATGATACCATTAGACTTAAGTGTTGGTAACAGAAATAGAAGGTAGGTATGTTTTGAAGAATAAAATACCATTTTTACACTGTGCACTCCTCCTGAAAGGGACTAGGGGTGTGCCCATGTATATGTGACTTGTTACTGGAGCATAGACCACTTTAAGGCCAGGTGCCCCTCCTGAAGTCACCGATGGCCTTTCCAAGAATCAAACTCAGAACTTAAAGAACTAAAGGCAACTAACATACCCACTAGACCACAGTATTCTATTTAAGGTATTGATTAGATAATTTTTAGAGTTAATTATTTTTGTACTTCTGTAGTTTATTAATTATGGATGCTATTCCTTGTCATTTTAGTACAGTGTATGTAAGAAAAAATTGCAAAGCAAAAAGGATGCTGTTAAAATCTTGATTAAAGATCTTGAACAATGTCAAGTAGAGAGGGACATCTACAAAAACAAAATATGTCAACTGGTGAGTCAGTAACAGTTCTAGTTTACTTCAGTCATACAAGGAGTTTATATGATACTGCCAGTTATAGAAACAAAACAATTAACGAGCAGGCAATAAACAAGACATTGTTTAAGTGATATGTAGAGGCAAATTATGTGGCCGATTTGCAGATAATCTACAAAAGTATCTAGCCTAGAGTATGCAATATGTAGCATATGTGTATATTTTTATCATTTAAGCAATGGTTTGAATGTATTTGTCACTAATGCATTGTCATGGTTACATGTACCCAGATATATTCATTCTTATTCTTACTCTCGTGTTATCTGCATTTAGGTTTTAGCAGACCACAGATTATTTTTTGGATATTGTTTCTGTAGTATTTTATGGATGAACTGCTGCACGTACTTATATTGCTTCAACTACATTGTTTGCTTCACTAAGAAGAATCACTACATTGTCCTTATTTGCCCTTGTGTGTTGCATAATTGGCCATGGAGGTCGATGCCTAAGCATAGTCCAACCTTGTATTCAACATCCAGTTTTTTCAATAATAAGTTTTGAACTCCTAGGAAGTAAACAGAGACATTGACACCATATGTAACCTCATTGTTGCCATTTACTAATGTTTGATATCCTAATGGTTGATCACAGCCATTAGGCACTTTATTGTCAAAATTTTAGCCATGACTTTGGATTAATTCCAGTCACTTAGTGTTTAGTACCCCTTACTCCCTCCCCTGTTGGAAGGTTTGTTCTGGCTGTGGGTCTGTTAGTGATACCATATATTTTGGTTTGTTAATTTTAAAATAGCAACAAGAGTTAGATGAACTTAAAGATCTCTTGGGAGGATACTGGAGGAGCAAGAAGCAGAATGGTGGGGTTTTCTGCCAAGATGAAGATAATAATAAGAAAATTAAGGTAACAAGATCTATGTATTTTAAGCTTTGATTGAGTGATCACATCCTAAGTTAAAGTACATGCAATGGAACATCCTGGTAGTGTAAGTATAGACCATATCTTGCATCCTTCATGTCTTAAGCCAGTTATAGCCACCACCTCCGTCATTGTCATTGTCATCATCTTTGCTCTCTTTGCTCTCATGATCACATGCCTCATATATGTTGTTCATTGAGAAGTTGTTAAACATTTGATTGTCATCGTCATTCTCTGTAGCTGTTACTCATGAAGTTGCCATCATTTCTTGACAGAGTTACAAAAAGCGAATTGTTGCAGGTTGTCATTATAACTTTTCACTACATCTGCAGTTTGACATGACTTGTTATTCCTTGCAAAATTTTTCCTGCATACACGGGTTTAGTAAGGCCATATCCCCCGTCCCTAGTATCCAATAGCTGATATGTTGAAAGCCTGGTCTTGGTGAGACCTTACTGCAATGTATTGCTATGCCAAGAAACACCATTTAACTTAGGTATTGCCTTTTCACACAATTTGAAAATCAAATGAGCTTGTCCAATAATACGTGAAACTAGCACATGCTTTTCTGCTTTTCTATGACATTAGTAGGAACTTCTGATTTCCATCAAGCATTTATTTATGTCCAGTTATATTCCAAGTTCTTTTACAAGATTGGTTGTTAGTTATATTTTGCTTGGTGAAGGAGAAGGGGGAGGGTTTCTGCAACCCTCTAACATACCTATCTTCCTGATGCAGACTATAAATGGGAAGTAGGCAGTCTATTAGGAGGATTCTCTTTCCAACTTATCAGGACTGTCAATTCGTAAATAGTAGGACTAGTAAGGATTTCAAGTAAATTAATTTTTGTTATGTCTTGAGTAATAATGTTCATGAATTGTGATCACAATGTTATCTCTCCTCAAAGGTCTTGAAACAGCTATTAGAACATGTGCGTGAAGAAAATCAGGCCCTACATAATGACATGAAGTCAGTGAAGCAACTGTACTTGGATTCACAGAATGATAACCAGTTGCTAAGAGAGGCCATTTCAAAACATGAGACACAGCAAAAAGAAAATAGTATCAAGACCCAGGATAAAGTTCGACTCATTGATCAACTGGAGGAAACACAGAATAAGGCAAGTTAACTTCAAACTAGCTGAGTTCTACCCCATATGATCTCGTATTTGCAAACTTAAGTGTTGAAGAAAGCACCAGCAGCAATGTACAAATTTCAAGTTTGAAGACTAAAATGTTATTTCGCAGGGAAAATTGTGGTAACTGTCCCCTCATTGAGAATATTTGGCCGTCCTGGACACCACAATAGTTACCCCATTGTCCAGAAATTTCTTATTACTAGTGTTTGTTTTTTTTGCCGCAAAAAGCAGATTCTTCAAAAAGGTGTGTCAAAACAGCAAGAAGACTGACCGAAATATTATAATAAGGTAGATTTGAAATTGATTTTCTTATATAATGGAAGTTGTTAAAATTGATAACGAAGATAGTCGAAATAATTATTCCCTTTATATCCAGAGGGGTTAAAGTTTTTACGGCCTTATTGACGACTTTATTATTTTCTAAATAGGACTAAAACCTAAACGCATCTGGATTTTCATTTTTGTTGCATGTTTTTATCTAATAACATTTTACATATGACAAAAATGTATGAAATTGATGTTCCTTAACCATATTTTGGGAATCTGTGCATTGCTCAAGCAGCGTAAATTATATTGATAGGAAATCCTCAATGATCGTCATTTACTTTTACTTTCACAAAAATGAACAAGGTGCATTTATTATATATGCAAGAGCAAGGATGATAAGCAGATTTGTTACTATGAAACAGTTTTCAGATCGAACGATGCAGATAGGTTCACCGCAAAGTGGAACAAAATATGAAGTTCGCCACGCAGGGTCCTGAAGATAAGAACTGTGTTATGTTTAAAGCAAGAGGCCCGTTGAGTGATCTTGTTCTGTTCAAGTCGTAGAAAGATTCACAAACATATCGATAGGACTTCTAGGAGTCATTTATCATAGTCGAGTCTAGAATTTCACCCTCTCTAAAGTTGCAAGACTTAATTTATCTGTGTATTACAAATTGTTATTTGATTATGAAATCAAAGTAGTTACAATTCTCTGCACTCATTACGTGCATCTAGAATAGCCGGGGTTTATATTTTTTATTGTTTTCTCAATTTAGTTCACTTGATGTCCATAGGTCGTGCCTTGAGGTCCGTTCTTTACAAAGGACTCCGGTGGCTTTGTTTTGTCCTGTGCTTGCATATGAAGTAAGCAACGGAGCAAACATTTTTGTCTTACTTTCACCACAGATTGACAATCTCCAAAGAGAACTCCTTTCAGTAAGCGACGAGAAAAATGAATTGATTCAGGAGGTAAGTGAGAAGCACATACATAATAGATAGCAGTTTGTTCAGCTGAACTCAGTACTCTTTGACTGCTGTGTGAGAGCAGCATGGTGCTATACAAGAGATGGTAAAGTTTCATAAACTGATGCTGTGAAAATACCCAAAACAAGCAAAACAAACACCACTGAACAAACACTTATGGTCTAAATGTAGTATGAGTTACGTAGCAACGCACACAAGAGTTGGCATTGCAGTACTTTCTTGGTTTTAAAGGAATATATTTTTCTTAGTTAGTCAGAAAAGGATGCAAAACCTAAGGCACGGTATTTTTGACGTTCCGCAAATAAATCATGGGATGCTGTACCATCAGGATCCCTACTGATAACAGAGCCTGTAGTACAGACCTGCTGTTCACCGTATGGATCTAACTGTTATGTTACATTATATATTATACATTCCTAGCCACCGTCTGACTTTCGTTTATGCACGTCCCTCTCCAGTTTTTAAGAAGATTAGTACTTACGAGAAACAAACCGACAGACCGAGGTTGTGCACAGACTGATGTTTATCAAATCAGATATAACATTCATTTCTTCAAACTTTGATGTACCAGAAAAAAGATTAAGCATTGGCCACTTTCGACTTCTGTATCTTTTATTAGGCCTGGTACCAACTCATTGTTACGCAATACTGCACGACATTAAGAAGTTTCTCTAAACCCAGTATCCGACTAGATTAATTTAACCAAAATATTCCCGAATAATTTTTTGTGGAGGTAAAGTTTTTCTTTTGGTAACGTAATTTCAGACGCAAAGCGGACCATCATAAGTCGCCACCGTCAACTTTGTAAATTTTGACTCCAACTTTTTAAAATATGCCCTTCTTAATTCCCGAATATGCACTTTAGGGATTGGGAAGAAAAATTGAGAAATAAATAACTCTTTTATGAAGCAAGTGCTCGACGAGATATGAATTATATTCGCCAAATTCAGAGGCTCGAGATGGTGTGCCTCGCTTTGATTTTAACGTCGATATCAGGGTGAGCTGCTTTAATGAAACGTACAGATATCATTCACAATCGACGCGTTAACTAGCGAGGGAAATGGCTGAGCCTTTCAAATAGTTTGCTGAAGTTGAGTAACAATCAAGGGGGAAAATTTGTTATTTTCCTAAAACACTAACGTAACCTAGGGATTGCAATTAAGAATGAAAGCAATTCTGTAAATAGGATGATAGTGCTAGTTTGACTGTATTGATTCCTGGTTGTGACACTCCGAAGCATTTTACTTAGGTAGTTCTCTCTGTCGATTTAAGTTCTATACGGAAATCTTCAGTATTGAGGTCGATTGTGTGTTTTCCTCTCCGCTATGTGAACATTTGATTATTTAGAATGTTTATGTTAATGTTGAGAGCATTTTACCATATATTCAACGAAAAATTTTCCAACTATTTTATAGTAAAAAATGTTGAAACAGTAAATGTGAAAGATTTTGTCTTTTTCTCCTCTTCTGACATTGATTTATTTTCTTTTGGTACTATCTGTAGTATGTATTACTGAAGAGATTTAAACAGTGACGATATCTCGTGAGTCATTTTACATTCAGTCAGGACACTCTTTTGCAGTACCGTAAATTTGATAATAGATAACAAAATACCATCTCACACAATTTATCTTTAATTAGTTGATACAGTAAATAGAAATTGCCCCGTTTCCATTATTTGCAATATATGTTACTTCTATTCATGATCTTTACAGTGAAGTAATATGGAAAAATGGAGGGACTTTGTTCTTAAAAGTTGATGTCAAGAAGTGGGAGGAAGGTCATGAAGTCTTATTATGATTGACGAGTGGAAACGGGCGTCTTACTATCCACAAATTTGGTAACGTTAGGTGTAGGTGATCCTCAGGGAAAATCTGGTCATTTGCATTAAATCTAGGGAAAGTATGATAGGAACGTTCAGTGTCTAAGCAGATGGAAGGCGAAATCACTGTTCTGCTTTGGTTCTTTTTTATGACGGATAGAATGTCTGGCTGCGCTGACTCCAAGTACATTGCAATGGCGATACTTAAACGTGACATTCTTTCATCAGATATGGTGTAACTTGGAAATTTCGGAGGGAGAAGGGCATCCGTAGTTGTGGAGTTGAAACTGATGTTTTAAAGATGCAATTTTGTAGCTGCAACTATACTAGACTATACTATACTATACTATACTAGACTAGACTATACTATACTATACTAAACTATACTATACTATACTAGACTATACTATACTATACTAGACTATACTATACTAGATTAGACTATACTATACTATACTAGACTATACTATACTAGACTAGACTATACTATACTAGACTATACTATACTATACTACATGACACATTTGTAGCTGTTCAGACAATCCGAGTGGCGACGGAAATTTTGTCGAATACAGGGAACGTCATTTGAAATTATTTTGAAAAGATGGGAGGGCAATGTTCTGGCAGCTGAAATCGTGAGAGGACTATTGCCATTCTTATCCATATCTCCCATTTCCACACTCAGTCCCTGAAAATAAGAACAAAAATCCAATCCCAAAAATATGCTTTAACTTTTAGACTAGGAGCACTATGGGAGAAGGCGCTCTTGTTTCTTGTAAGGAAAGAGTGGTAGAGTGTCCGGGCTATACGACGAAATTTCTTTGCTGACTTAAATCTCCGAACTTTCTCATCTCAGGTAAAACCATGTCACACAACAAATATTCGCAAAACAAGCTAGCTTTTTAACATACAGTAATAAAAGCTTGTCTTTCAGGATGTTTTACGATGTCAAACGTCATCTCATTCACGACTGAAAATATCTTAAATTATCTTCATGGACTAGAATCAATACTATCATATAACCGATTGAGTATTTTATATGAAATTATCAATTTTGAGATTGCTTGGCATCTTTGCCAAAAGAGATCAAGTGCACATAAAATATAGAGGAGAACCTTAGGTTTTTGAGTACTTGAGTACCTTTGAGTATGAAATATCTTACAAGTGCAAGATACTGCGTGGATATTTTTTTAACAGAAGTTTTATGAACCAAGTTTTGCAAAAGTTTATTTCCTGGAAACTATTACTATAAATCCTACGACCGTAAACGAATTCTGTTAAAGTGATGGCTACGTTAAAGATCATAGTTTTAAAGGCAAAGTTTGTTAAATTGTGTTTCGCTGGTAATAAAATTGATACACCGACGCTTTACAAAGATTTGCGGAGCGACAGAAAGCTTAAAAGTGGAAAGGTTTCGTTATCAGCTTGTTTGAGAGAGGAGATAAAAATTATGTATGCACACTGTAAATCGATTATTGCGGCTCTAATGATATGTCATAGGGGACACAACTAGTTTGTTCAACATATACGAGTATGATATACAAAGGAGCAATCAACATACCTGCCCTTACGTAGATCCAAAATGGCAATGGCAGGATGCCAACCAGCAAGTCAGCCACAGCCAAATTGATGATAAAGTAATTCGTGAAAGTCCTCAAACGTCTTGGCCCCAGTGCAAAGGCAAGCATTACCAAGGAATTCCCGAATAAGATGAGAAGGTCAAGGATAACCAATATGACCATCTCGGTTACTGTTTTAGCATCCATGTCCATGTTTAGTGATTGCCAATACAGAGCTGAATCACTTGCCCTAAATTGAAGACAGAAATACTGAGTTCATTACTGGAATATTAAAATCGATTGATTCATAACTAGAAACCTGAAATGCTTCACATATACGTGGTCTAGACAATAATCTGGCACAACAAGAAGCTGTAGACCGTAAACTATAATTGATAGTGATTAGGTGATAAAACATAGTAGGCCAATAGGCAGAAACTCCCAAACTGATGTCGGGTGTTGAGTTGCAGATGTTAACGTTACTTCCAGGTGTTAATATCTTACGACTCTGATTTCCAATCGCCTATAACTGTGTCAAACGTAATCCAGTTCCTATGGCTATGTGGATATGTTGAAAGAAATGAATAGGGAAAGTTAAGCCAATAAATCTAAGCGAGTAAAATTTTATCATTTTAGCTGGAAATTATAACAAATATATAACACAATGAAATCGCAGTTACTTTATTCCGCTTTCCATCCCTAATTTTGTTACACGCAAAAAACAGTGTCGTTTCCAAGAGTTTCGATCTTAGAAGCTAACAGATCAGAATAAGAAGAAATCTTTCTCAGCTCGTAAATATTTTAAGCCCTAGCGTTTACCGATTAGGCCGTCACGAGTCAATATCAGGAAGGCGATTCATTAAAGAATGTGTTGAAACAGCTGTCAGACAACAGTAAAATCTACATAAACTTCAAACGTAAGTTGCAACCGCGAGGTTTAGCAAAGGACTGTTTACCTAAAAGCGCAACAAACTTTGTACGATGCAGTTTGTTCGTGTCAGCTCTTGAAAAACTCCAACGCAGCACATAGCAACGAATTCCAGAGATTTATCACTCTTTTTGTTCTTGATAAGTTCCGTCTAGATTTGATTAGTTCGCAGTTTATGGAACAACATCGATAACGTTATCAGTATTTCCATCAAATGTGATTAATGCTGAAGCAAGCACATCGTCCAAGTCGCCAAGCAAATAAGGCAAAATTGTACCGGCATAATTTCATTACATGAAGAATGCGCGTTGGTGACAAAGAAAATACCTCGCAATTAAAAAACATGACACCATTCATATTTGTCAAACTGAATGCCGGCTCCGAAATCTATCTGTGAAATCAAGTTCTTTAAAAGACAGCGAGGAGAACAAATTTAGCAGATTGTCGTAGGCCTTCCACGGAATCACAAATGTAGGTTCTCTCCAGTGATGTACTTCATTGCGTACGTTTGTAGCCGATAAAACTAAACTTGTAGTGAAGCGCTTAGCGGTACTTTCATCACCGTCAATAACGTTTGTTACATCTAAAAAACAAAGTTACGGGATTTTTCTATAACTATTTTAGTATAGATTCTGTTGAAGTCAAAACAGGGGATGTAGTGCAGAAATTTGAAATTTAGGTGGAAGAGATGTCTTACTGAGTACTCGTATGAAAGATGGGATCTTAATGGAGTTCATGAAAGCGTTTGAACTCTCAAAGTCACAACCGGTATTGAAAAATTTAGATAAGTAAGATACTGAATGAATGGCCTCTTGCGTAAAGTAGAAATATTGTATTTACGGTTTGTATGACGAAGTTTTCAATACTTGTTAACATTGATGGCAAAAATCATTTTAATGACTTGAAAATATGGATTCAATTTTCTGTAATTGTCCATGCAATTATATCGAATTGGTGTTTTTCAGACAAGACAGTTAGCAAAAGTTAACAAAAGTGTTTAAGTGAACCAAGGCATCAAGTAATTGATGCTGATGAATCCCATGCATTCACTGCAAAATGTCCACATGTCATATTATCATACTTATTTACAAACCTATTGGCATTTAATGCATTGCACGAGACAATTTCATAGATCGTTGTTGGAGACCGTCTGACTACCCGGACCGTTTGCCTACATTTGCCTCGTTCTCGCATATACTGCCTCAATTTCAACT
>JAAAKL020010409.1:0-14385 GCA_010016065.2 Carybdea cf. marsupialis auct. non (Linnaeus, 1758) | reverse complement strand
TACCATACCAAGAAGCAAAATTGGGAGGCTATGTAGGCAAAAACGGCTTGTGCAATTATTGTGAAGAAGTTGGCTTGGCTGAGCTGAAAGTAGCCTCTGCATAGTGATAAATTTAAGGATTCAGGTGTCCAGAGATTCGAGTTGAATTTGAAGGTTTAAGTGTCAAGTTTGGGTAGCAATTAAATCTTCCTTGTGGACATCAGCACGAATCAAAAGATTGTGTTAACTTTGGAAAAATCTCTATTTTCCCCTTTCTGCACACGAGCATCTCAGAGAGTCAGCTTCTGCTTAAATGAAACTAGTTTGCTCCTTTGAATAAAGATATGGTTTAAAAGCCCACTGGAGAAATACGAAGGTCGTTCGAACGGGAAAATATCATCCGAAACACGCGGAAGTTCTATAAGTAGAAAATTTGTCTCTTACGCAAAAACAGTTTTGCTTCTTCTCAAAGAGGCGAAAAAGAGCACGTATTTTCAACATCTATCTCATATCTGCATGGAAAAGTAGGTGCTGGTGAAGTGATCCATGCTTTCATATAATGTCATGAATAATTTGGAATTCGGAGCTCTACTACGAATTTCGTTCACATTCTCCACCACGCCCTTCAGTATGTTTTTATTTTATTTCAAAAGGCAAAAATCATACTATTTGAACATAAGCATTATCGTCCGTTGTGCAAATGGAGATAACCTTTTATAGTGAACCTGCATAGAAAGTATCGCAGACCGATAGCGGGTCATGGATCGCTTGTTGAGAAATACTGATCGAAATAATTTACTGGAGTTTTGGAAATATTTGTAGTTTTGTTTCTTTTGTAATTTTGAACGACTGCGACTTAACCCAAACAACTTATACTCATTTATGAAGGATCTTTTCCTAATTTCTATGTCTCACAAGGATTGTTCCCTTCTTTCCAATATCAGAAATAATAGTGAGACGTTATATTTTACTAACAATTGAAAAAGGTATAAAAAGACCAAAAAGCAAATTAGAGTAGAATTTATAGGGTTAGGGTATCAGTTTACAAGGTATGTCGAACGTTAACGGTTAGGATCCAAACTCTATTAAGAATCATCTTACAAATTTCGAGAAATGGGGAGGAGTTCTTCCCATTCTATTAATAATACCAAAATAATAGCACAGTATTTTGTAACTAGCGACGACCAATAAAATGCGAAAATATGACCGTGGTTGCAAGACTCAGAAAGGTTAATAATTTTGCTCTAAATGACTTTTTAAAGCCCTTTCAAGCCTATTTAGGCACAACTATATCATTATCGTCATTGCGAAGAGATGATTTGCTTTAATCAGAATAGAGAAGATGCTTAAGAAATGATCCATGTGTTCGCGGTGTGTGCTCTACCACCTAAGCTAAGAGACAAATCCCTCAAATTTTAATCAAATATGAAAATCTTACGAATTTAAGTCTACTCAGTTTACAAAGCTTGGGTCTAACAATCGGGATAAGTTGATCTATTCCGTTGTTGCTATTATGTGCATTACTATCGCCTTTGCATCTCCTGTAAATGTCGCACAAATGAAATTTTCAATCGACCCCAGTTACTATTGAAATATTATTGACATGTTGACATGTAAGGAAAGATATTTATGTTAGAATTATATGCACAACAAATAAGAAGATCCTACACATGGTTTTGGATGGGAATGACTTCTAAAGATATTTCCGTAGATTTAAACAATTCTTAGCACTGGGAGGCAGAAGTTTTCTCGACGTCATGTACAAGAGTCAGAAACATTACTGCACTAATATTTGAGAAGCCGGTAACAAACAATCGAGGAGCACAAGAATGCTTGAAGACGTAAGTTGCTTAGACGATCGCTCTAGAAATGTGATAGCTAGAACATTTGTTGTAACATATTTTACACCCTTTTACGTTACAAAAGAGATGGCTAAAAACGCAAGAGGGTTCGCCTCGGATTAAACTAACTGAGACTTGCCCTGGGTTAGCTTGTGCATTGTAAACAGGGCTGTAATACTACACCTTTGGGTACCGGCAAACAATCCTGGATAACAGTCAAAACTCTGCTGCTTCTGATTTCAAAACTAGAGGTTATTCATTTGCAGTACATTGACTGATTTCTAACATTTCTTGTTAGATCTAGTTGCATTGAAAAGAAATAACTCTCACACTGACAATGAGTATCCTTTTGATCGCGTTTCGACAAATGCAGAGGTTCCTTTACATAACCTTGTTAATGTAAAAACTAAAGCAGTATCTGCGATGCTTGGCAAAAATGCAGGACTCTATGTTATGTTAAAAGTTTATCCTAACTTTGCGCAGTTTTGTCTCTGCACTGTATTATCCACAGTTACAGCCTAGCGGCTAAACACTTCAGGTTTGATTATATCACCAAAACAGGTCTCAGAATTGTGCTAAGATGGGAAGGCATTGGACACGCCCTTGGAGGCAAGTGTTGAAGACCAAATGACCTAACTAAAGAAAACTAAACTAACAGAAATTGACACTTTTTGCACGACCTACTGCTGTCAATTGAATCGGGTGAAGAATTTGTGTTAAAACAGAAATCTGAGCAGTTTTATGCGAAGGGTATTCATGTAAGTTTACATAATACGTTTGATAATTCTTTTTTGTTTATATGTGGTTATTGTTTCGTGTTTCCTGTGCCGCAGCTGCTCAAATTTTCAGATCTTTTGCGTGAGGCTCTTACGTCAAACACCACGACAGTACTACTGATTTTACTAACCATCAACAAAAGCAATAACTGAGATCATGAATTTAAATAGAGAAAGTCAAAAAAGTAAAATATTGCAAATTAAACATATTTGCGGTAATAAAGAACTCTTAAATTGTTGAAACTAGCGCCATATTGATTTGCTGCAAACATACATGTAGATTGTTACAAAAAGCAACCGATGAGATCATTGGAGAGAAAGCGAAAAGATTTTTATTGATTTATCGGACACGGCGCCACTGGGGAGGCCGGGGAGCTATGGCCCTCTACTTTTTTGACAAGTAAAAGTTATCTCTGATAGTATATTGGGTGTATGTTTCTAGCAAATGCACACCTGTTCTTTCCACCATTGCGACATAATGTGTATGCACTAAATATCTACCAAATTACCAAAACATAAACAAAATTGACCAGAAATTCTTATTGTTGATTATATGCTTTTAATGTCTTTATACCATGTGAGTCGATCTTCTCTAATTTTTCTCTTTATGTGTTTTCTTTTTAATGGAAAATGAAGAGGGGCTTGCTTTTCTCTGTAAAGATAAAAGAGCAAAAATTAAACACTACTTATCTTGGACATAACCTCTTTCTATTCACGCCAGCCCTATAAATAAGTTTCCATTGCATTGTCAATTTACGCCAGCACATTTCATTCTAACATCATTAATTTGCGTCAAAATGATAAATCAAATCAAAGCAAAGCAAGTCAAACAGCACACAACAAAGTAAAGAAGACAGAAAAATCACAAAAGCCCAAGGATCAAGAAATCGCTTGTAGTAAACCTTAAAATGTTTAAGCCTTTGATCATAATCTTTCTCAAATCTTTGTATTTCGTTATAACCAGATAGCATTGCCCAGTTTTAATTGAAAACTTACGTACTGTACTACTCTACTAAATCTACCTCTGCGAATGTCTTTTTAGCCACTCTAAAAGGTAAAATTTCAAACATTTCTGGCGCGTTGGACCGAACGGGGTGGGTTCTCCTTCGTCACTAAAATAAGTTTTTAGAACCCCCAGATTGAAATTCATAGCACCATCCCTGTTTATATTCATTACTACACAAGGACACAGACATAGATATATAAGTACTTAGGCAGAAAAAATTGCACCCATGAGATATATAAAACTCAATAAACATAACATGCATACGGCGCTTGTGGGTTTCGAACCCAAGATCTCCCACAAGAAAGCGCCTTATGCATTTCATGTTAATTGAAATCTATACTATGTATTACATGTATATATATATATATATATGTTTATATACTACTAAGCAGTTGTAAAAAGGAAGAAAAGGAAAGGTGAAATATTTCATTTATACTTTCTACTACTGTTTAGTAGACATAGCATGGTCTGCTGTGGTGCTCAGCTATTTGTTTAACTTATCATCAATGGTTGTCTTCTCATCCCTCTGGTCTTCTTTTCTTCTATTTTGCTCTATTTCTTCTAGTAATCAGTATTATTTGACAACTAAAAAGTTTCTGTTTTATTGTGCATGCATAAAATTTTGGTCATAAACAGTTAACAAGTTTTGCCACGCGGTAGTGGGCCACTACTTGTGTCACGCAAGTCTGCAGATCTCTTGTGACCTCAATAGCCATCGTACGTAGATCGTTATCATAATCATGGACATACATCACTGACGTTACAGCACCAAAAATCATAGTGCGTTTATTTCTATTCCTTCTTAAAAGATGTTAAATTTAATGAAGTTAATCCCCCAGCAAACGTATAATGCAATGTAGCACGCTCAAATCCAATTCGCTTTACCACACATCTTTGGGCTACATGCTAACAATTTTGTATAACATGCTACAGACCACAGGAATGAATATGTTCTATTTTGTACCATGCAAAATGTGACAAAGTTTCAATGTAGCTTTCGTTTGCCCAAGGTATGTTACAAAATTTGTCAATTTTTTAATAAATTATGTCACTGATCGTTCGACAGGTCACGTTCGTGTGAAATCTCGCTCATTCATGCAGTGATAAACAAAAGAAGCAAAGATGGCGTCGTCTGATCTCTCCTTTAAAGAGGAATTTGTGCACGAAGTGAAAACTGTTCCTGCAAAGAAAAGTATCAAGAAATTGAAAGAATAACTGCTACTGCTCTCATTGACATTCTTGAGGAATAACCTTCTCTCTGAGAACTATGACAAACGACATAAACAGGAACTTGTAAACAATTCCAATTTCTGAAGCATTGGATGGAAGCTTGACTTTTATCAAAGCTGAAGTAAACAACTTGCAGGCGCAGCTTGGTTGAGAGATGGTCAAGGTGAGAACAACTAAGAGTGGTCAGCAACAACATATTTGTATAAACCAACTTGAGATCACTGGAATAGGTTCCAGTTTCTGGTCCCTCAACTACTGTCTGGAAATACAAAAGATTTGTAATGACTGAATGTAGACATCGGTGTTATAAAATCTTGAAGGTGAAAAATTGTGGGACCACGTGAAATCTACCTCATGGTGGTGCTTTTTTACTAAACTACGGTCCCTTACCAACAAGAGAAAGAGGAATTTGGGATGTCCGTTGTTTGGATATTGCGTCACTGCAGAGTCTTTCGATTTGCAGAGCAACAGTGTTGAAGATGATGTTGAAAGTCCAGAAGAGGATACTTTAAATACTATAAAACCCAAGAAGCGCAAATCTGCGCAAAAAGTTAGTAATAATGGAAAATAAACTTGAAAAACTACATAGTTGCTCATAGATGTTGGCTGAAAAATAGAAAATTCCACAAACTATGCCCTCGGTTTCAAAGTTTGCCCCTTATGTAGATGAAAAACTGGCACGATTAGAAATTTGTACTCGATTGTTAACAGAAAAGAAAATAACCGATATCATTTGTGAAGCTGAGTTCAGCAAAACCTCGAAGATCTCAGATACATAGTCAAATGTGGCTGTTTATAACACACTGGTCCACTGGCCAGCTTCTAGTTTTGCTGGCAGTAGGTATTGAATGAACTTGTTACAAAAAATTGAGAACTGATGGAAAATATTTACTTGGTACTCAAACTTGTCTTTCTTACTATTGTAATTACTTATTTACAAGAATGTTTAATCTACAAAACTCTGGTTGTCGTTTCTTAGTCTGTCAGCAATTTTCCCATTGCCAGTGCACCTGCACTTCATTTGAAAAATGCTCCCCATAAAAGTTCCACGAATTTCTTTCGCTTTAATGTTCACTTTTCCAAACGGTTGCATCGGATGTTACAGATATGTAACAGTGTCTGAGTACTTGTACTATCATCGGTAAAGAATAAAGAACCAACATGCTTATCATTCCAGCGCGAGGGATTAATGGCCTCTGTCTTGCGTTATAACCAAGCAACCAGGCTTCAAGGAAGTCTGCCAGGGTTTGCCCAGCCTTCTACTCTAACAGGGCCGGAGAAATGATGTATGGGGAGAAGGCAAGATTTTCCAGAGGTAGAAAATAGCACTCAATCTTCTCACAAAAGGTGACAGTAGATAATTATAGAGGAGAACACAATTTACCTCCTCCAGAGGTCAACCATCTTTTTTTCAAGAATTAATTACGTGAGAACCTTGATGCTTTGATCTTAAGCACAGATTGATGTCAAGTTCTGTGTTGGTGGACAAAAATTCTCTTCGCGAAATAATCTATCCGATAATCTATACTGTAGACAATAAGAGATGACAACAAAGTTTCTTGAACGTTTATAAGAGCATTGTTTTTTTTCTTTTTGGTGCTAGGACTGGAGATATTGTTCTAATCCTTTTGACCCCCAACTTCTATATATACTTCCTGCAGTGTTGCAGTATCTTACATTTTCTATATTTACCTTAAATTTATTCAAATTGAAACAAATATAGTCATAGAACTTATTCGTGTAAAGCTCATATGGGATTAGACATGAGTGGCCGTTTGTAAAGTGCAGGGCCATGGTCCGAACATGGTTTGCGGAGATCCCATGACGTCATAAATTCCACTGGTCGTGAAGCAGGGGATCTGGAGGCTATGTATTTTCTCCAGTGGGTCTAATTTCTAACTTTCTAATTACCCTTCTAAAGTAACTAAAGGTAGATGGCTATATCTTTTCTATTGTTATTAAGTGTCGGACCTCATGAAGGCGCGGTTTTGGACTTTAACCGGTTAGCCACCTCCGAAATCCTCTACTGTTTGACAACAATGGATCTACAGGTTCAAGGCATCGATGAAAATAAAAAGTTCTTCAGGTTGTGAAAGTCTCTTGGGAAGACACTTAAGAACCTACCGAGTTATTACTTTACAGCGCATATTTGCGACCATGCTACCAAACTCTGTACCGATTAAGCATCCCAGGATAGACGTGTTCTACCTATGATCTGATTAAACGACATATTGCTATCATATGAGGACGTTATTGATGAAAGATTCCAGCTTTAGTTAAATCCATACAGCACTCAGTGGATTCGACAAAGATTAATATAAAAAATTCATAGACATGCTCCTCTATCATCGCAAACAGATCATCGACCCGCAGCCAGGCTATCAACAAATTTCATATGCTTTTAATCACTGAAGAGGATTAGATGCAACAAAAGGCAGATAATGCTGGTGTTGCTTTGACGAAGGAAGAACAGGTGAAAGAGCTGTCACACAATTCTGCCATCAGCAATAGTGTGTTTTCTTTCTACTTGTTTTGGGAGCTCACTTCAATTTCATAGTTTACCAATTGATAAATTACCACTACTACTATGTGATGCCTTGTCTGCCTTTTTCTCTCTTTTTGGAATGTAAGTTATATCAGTGTCATAATCCAGCAAAGGGGACGAAAACAGACAGAGTACCAGGAGATAATATCAGATTCCTTTTTTTAAGTGCAAAGTACAGTTTTGGAAAGCAAGTAATCAGGAAAAGAACTGAAACATAGCAACTTTTAGTCGGCACAAAATTTGAGTATTTTGAATATCATTCCCCAAACGTATTTGACCAATCCATCGTCATTCTCTACCTTAAAGTTAGTAGAAGTCTTGCACTTAAATGTTATTTAAAAATATAAAAAGAGGACGCTTCACTTATTGAAGTTGAAAACAAGACGAAAACAGTGATTCGAAGTAAAATGAACGTTACCTTTAAGCATCAGCTCTTCTCAACTAGCTACCAGCACTATCGTGGAAAACACAAAATCAGCAAGGCACCACTTATCCAATAAGTTTGATCCCTACTTCGTACTTTAATCCGCAATTGAACAATAAAAATCAAAGAAACAGTTCAGACTCCAACAGCCTGAAGATGGAAGAAGTACCTCTCGAAACGTAGCTCCCAAAAAGACGACGACTCAAGAGATCATAAATATCTACCATCAATGGCATTAACTGAGTTGGCAGGCGTCCGAATTTTTAACCAGCACTTCTATTGTAACACCGCTTCAAATTATGTTATTTGCATATAAACATATTAAAAACATGGCTTCATACGGCAGCCACCCCATCAGCGACTGTAACATGATGTATTGACCAAGGGATACTAATTGTAATTACTGATTGTAGGTTTGATAAATTTCTTATGAGATAATCTCGCTTGTAGTTTTATTGAACCTGAATTTAAACACAAAATGTATTGTATATAAGCATACAAAGAAAGGAAACTATTTTGGACAACTTTTTCCAATAAACCTTAAAAAATCAGGAGCAGATAAACGCTGTACAGAAATTTCTTTGTTTTTGTTTTTTTTCTCCTCTATTCCTTGTCGGTATCTTTAACACCTCATCAGAAACAAACTGTTTTTCCACACTCAACTTCAAAATAGCAGAAGTTACGATTCGATTCTTTTCTTCAAAATAATCTCAGAAGACACGTGTAGCCTAATGGGAACGGTCCACAGCCCCGGTATACCTAGGCAGTAACAGCAGCATTATAACGCAATAGTCAATACGGAATCAGCACATAGGTACGTATCTATCATAATAATGATGATATCATTCACAAATAGAATCATACCTTGTTGGATTCAATAATAAATCGTAATAGATGATATTACATCGAATTACATCAGTATGAATACTAAATTTGGTAAAAAACATTAAATGATAAAAATAATATTTTGTCCTGTAATAATATCTTTGTTCAGTTTCATTTGCACTGTTGCCGTGTACAACTCTGAAGAAAAGTGGCATGAAAAAGCTTTTAGTTTTCCTATGAACGCGTTGTTCCTTGCCTGTATGAAAACAATCTTCTGAATCAAATTGCGTAGGGCAACAATGTACGAACATTGTAGGGAAACTGAGATCAGATTATGTTGTGTGAAAGGACGATGACATGGAAATGTTATCTGATACGGTATAGAGCGATGTGCTCAACGATTGTGTTTATTAAAAGTATTTATTCATTACTTGGGAGAGGAACATCAAATAGATAAATATCGAACTGAGTGGATGTTGACATTTATCGGTTACAGCTCTAACGTGACGCTTTAAACAGTACTATAGCGTATCTGAGAGCATTGCAACTTACTAGCACCTTGATCGTATCCGCACGGCTTTAGAGGACGCAAAATGCGTTCACCCACAGAAAGACAAGCCATAAGGGACTACCTTATACTTCAAGTTCAGCTATCATCTGTTAGATAGGCGTGGAAAACTTTTTGTAAATTTCCTGGACAGTTTCTGAGAAGTTTTGGGATAAAAGAAACCTTATCGTTCCTCTAAAATATATAAGAATGTGTACAACTTTGGTAGGGATACTCGATATTCAGTTTCTGTTATATTCTACGATTGTCTATTGAATATAATGAAATTGATATTGTGATAAGCAATGAAGCATTGTAAAAATATTTCCCTTGCTTCTATAATACCAAATGTCTTAACTTGTGGGCAGGGACATAAGATAATCTGTTACAATCTCTCTTACTGATTGAAATAAACAAAATGATCGTATGTTAACATACTCCTTCTCCAAGGTAACGATGAATGTCAATGAGAATTGTGAAGAAGTCTTGAAGTCCCTCTCATAGTTTTACGTCCTGAACCCCTCCATATAATTGAGATTCCACCGCTATAGTGGAAATTCTTTTAATGATGCGGTTTTACGCCGTGCACCCCCTCTAAAGAGAGTAGAGTTGCTTCCATTTTAGTGGGAATTTTGTTGGAGGATAGAACACGTCAGGACCGGATACCTTTCCTGACGTCACAAATGCATCGTCGGTCAAGCAAGCCCTGACTCTCTAGAATGGAAGACCCAAACGTTGGATTCACACTGGGCCATTGGGAAAGTGGTATATTTATATATTTTACTTTCCATTCACATCTAGAGCTTTCAATGAGAAAGGACTGGTTAGCGTAACGTATGCTTTGAACGAACATTATATTACATATGTGTATATATATATATATATGTCTATATATATTATATATGAGTTCTCAGGCAGACACAGAAGCCGTCATATACATAGTATAGAACTCGTTAAACATGAAGTGCTTGGGGCACTGTACATATATTATGTATGTGTATATTATACATGGTATATTTGAAAGAATATTATATAGTGGTTGTAGCGAAAAAGAAAATCGTCTTCCAACGTTGATCATAAGCTTATATACCGGATAGACACGTAAACAATTCTTGGTGCACTTTCTGAATGTGCTTATTCGTTCCTCTCTACCATACCTTTTTAAAAACATGACTTTATCAAAAGCAATAGACAGGAAACTAGGGAGCCATTAAACCAAGCAACCTGCCTACCTTCCGCAAAAGTATGGCATTATCCTAACGCTTACCTTCTTAACATGCGTTTTGTTCCGTACGCTCCAGAAATCGACTAATCCACCGAATTTGACGGACACTCTAAGCTAAAACGGCCTGCTTGTAATGTAAACACATAACTCTTAGTACTGATATCTTAATACCCAAAACATGCAATCTGCAAAGTCATCTTGATGGGGTTTCTATCATTTAATGCGCTTTATTGATAAAAGGGCAAGGGAATTCATATGCAATGTGATATGATTATACAATTATTCTTGCCGATGAGGCCTTCATGAATAAACTATTTACGTCATTCGCGACATCGTTTTCGCACTACGTATTCTGTCGGTCCTTGCACAAAGTTAATCTGCGTTGCAGACCAAGGAAACAAAAAAGAACGCTTTATTCTAAAACGCTTCCTGACACACTATAAATGATGGAATTTTTTTATGTAGCTATCTTTCTTATGCTAAGTTGCTCAAAGCTTCGTTTTGGAGTGGGAAGCAAATATGTGAAAAAAAGTGAATCCAAAAAAGTGAATCCGAAGACGACGCTCATTCAATGGTTAAGCCTCGTTTTCATTAAGTTACAGACAGACTGCGACCTCATCTGGGACTCAAGTGTTTCCATTAAATCTGCCCGAGTCTTCGACATTCACAGGCCGATGGTTTGTGACATGTTTTTAACTTGCTGAACCTTCTCAATAGATGACCTAGTTCACGTGATTGTTTCTGAGCAATGTTTGATTGGCGACGTGTGTTCCTATTTAATGGTATAATTACACCTATACAGCCGTAGGAGTTTGTGTTGGTTCAACTTTCCCAGCTCTTACGACTTGTAATCGTCGGCTAAGACAGGTATTGTGAAAGCTTAAATCCATCAAATTTGGAATACTGCCTCAATGGACCGCCGACAGACGCAGTCAGACCGTGTCATTCTTACAATTTAATGAAAACCAGGCTCCAGAACGACCAATGCATTCTATGTACTACCAGCTACAATCGTTACTATTCATATTACAGTTTTTTTTATTAATGCTCATGTTATTGTAATAAACTATGCCAGACGATCATTCAAGAAAGTAGTTACAAGACAGCGGGTTGCTTTTATAGAGTGCTATTAAATCCTTGGTGAAGACAGCTGATGTTTTGTACTCTTCCTTTACGTTAATTACTATAACTACGCAATCAAAAATTGTTGGGATTTGGATTCGAGATTTAACAAGTTGGACTTATTCAAAGGACATGCTTGCATCCTTTATGAATTTTTAACTTTATCTGTATAAGTTTTGGGGAAGTAAGAATCAAGTAAGGAAAGATTCTGAGTGTGAGCAGAAGGTCAAGTTACACTGTCATTGCCTGGAATCAAAACAACATCATCATAGTTTCAGAGCTTGTAAGCCGCATTCGAGATCTAAACAAGACCAATTTACGGAGCAGAGAGTTTCCTAGTTTCTGTCGTATCAAGAGTTTGTAAAGGGAGATCAACCATTTAGTAAAGTTGATATGAATAGATTCACTATTCATATAAAAATGTCAATGCACTGCAAGGAGCATGTCCAAACGATTCAAAGAATACTGCAATAGGCACATTTTGAATAAAAACAGTTTTGGTGACAAAAGTTAATTTGGCCTAAGACATACCGCGGAAGTAATGCAAAATTTAATAAAATGAGAATCTAAGGATAGTGCATCTCAAACAGAAAAACAGCAGCAAAAGTCCATACCAGTTCTTGTTGCAAAGAGGATAGTGTTGGCTGCAAACCAAAGCAAGTGGGATAAAATATTTTAAAAAACTTTATAGCTATTGAGAAAGCAATAAAGCTTCAGAAACTTGAGACCAAAGCTGAAAACGAGGCGGCTTGTAACTAACAGTAATTATCACCATATTTATTAATCCATTAATTGCAACTGCGATATCCTTTGCACAAAGGACAGTACAGCCAATGATAAAGTCTGAGCGGAACAATCATATTGTAAGCGCTCTTCAAGGAAGACATTCATCAAAATCCCAGCTAAAATCAACTCGTATTCAATATTTACTTAATCAAACAGCACCAGAGTAGCACCATATATAAGAGTGACCGCATACCTGCAACAAAGGAGACTTTGAGTTCATTAACATGGTATCCTCCATACAAACATTAAGTCGCACGCGTTTCACGTTGAAACACAACCGAAATGTCATTTCACGTTAGACTAAAGTCAGTCTATCTGAAAATTTTCCATTCCCAGTGCAAAGATAGCTTTTCGATGCTATGAGGCCGCTAAAGCCCCAGATAACAGAAATTGATGGCAACTATTTCAAATGCTAAACATGTACTTGCTTTACAGCTGCATTTATTATCAATTTGTTTTGGCTGACGCTAAAAAGTTGAACATTTGTGCAGAATATTCCACAAGAAAATTCTCCTAAATGATACAGCCATAGACTTTTTGTCTGACAGTCACAAGATAGCTAGGAATTTATCATAGAAACAGGTCAACTGTGGATTGGTCTCTGATTAAATATAATAGAATGGCAATCCTTCATAAAATTATAAATGACGTTTAAGGACTTTTGGCCACTTATAGAGCAACAAAAAACTTAATGAAATGAATTTATGAGATAGGATGATAAATGTCTGGTCACGTTTGCGTACGTCTGTGCAAAACAGATGCTGGAAAATGTCATTCCACAGCAGAGAGAGAAGTTGAAAATATCCAGGAATAGTTCAATTTCTCGCAAACGTTTCAAACAAAAGTTAAAGTTCAGTCCTGAACATTTCCTCTTTCAGGCAGGGAGACTACGTTATTAAAGAGGGACAATAAACTCACACAGTTTCAACGTCACTGTCAACAAAAAGACAGAAAGGTGTGAAGAAAGTATGAAAACTGTACAAGTCCAAAGCTCCGAGGCAAATGCCAACGTGTCATGTAAGCCTGTAGGTTCTAATCTAAAATAAGATGTTTATGATGAAAAATCAGGTTCTTTCACATAGACTATCCACGAGGTTTGCAATAAAGGGAAATGCTCTAGCTTGGTTTCGTTTGTTGATATCTCTCCAATTGCAAGCAGTTTATTTGTATCAACAATAACAGATCGTTCTAACTTAGTATGGATTCTGGTGTGCCTCAGGGCTCTATGCTTGTACCCATACTTTACTTGTTGTAGACAGCCCCGTTGATGGGCATTATACGTAATTATGACATGGCCTATCACTTTTATGCTGATGACATGCAACTCTATGTCTCTCCTCTCCATTGAAGGTCAAATGGACTTTACTCTTCGCAAAATCGGAGCTTGTGTCGAGCTTGTGTCGCTAAATCATAATAAGGATAAAACAGAAATAGTCCTCTTGAGTTCAAATTATCGTACACAGCTGGAACTAAATTCAGATATTATCAGTCCGAGTAGCTCTGCAAGGAACATTGGAGTTATTTTTGACCAGTACATCTCCATGTCTGAACATGTAAGTACTATCTGTAAGTCATCATTTTATTAGATTAGGAGGCTTGCAATAATCAGGAAATATCTTGACGTAAAATCTACTGAACTTCTTGTTAATGCATTTATCACATCGAAACTAGACAGCTGCAACTCTTTACTATATGGTATTAATAGTAACTTATGAATAAGCTTCAGTATGTACAAAACTCGGCGGCTAGACTAGCATCCAGCGTAAAGAAACATGAGCACAAAACTCCTGTTTTGAAAGAACTGCATTGGGTTCCTATATTCAAAATTTTACTCGTAACATTTAAACCTTTGAGTAACCATGCCCCGAAATATCTATGTAATATGCTCTTCAACTAAACGCCTCCTAGATCGTTATGATCTTTGTCTGGAAATATACATTAAGTTCCTAGATCGAGCACAAAAACCTATGGTGACAGAGCGTTCAGTGTCGTTGCACCTAGGTTATGGAACGTGACTCCACCTAACATTACTGCTGCAGCAAGTGTGGACCAATTTAAACGGCTCCTTAAGACACACCT
>JAAAKL020010408.1:0-14385 GCA_010016065.2 Carybdea cf. marsupialis auct. non (Linnaeus, 1758) | reverse complement strand
AGTATATCAGGCGAACTTCATTTTGTCGAAGCTTTTCGATCGATTCTTCTCAAGACATCGATACTGACATTAACTAAAATTAGGATAGATTTTATGCATAATTTTGTCAAAGAACGTAATTTACAATGAAAGATAATATACAGAGTATTAACAACACTAATTGAAAAAACTATATAAAACATACCAAATCGTGAACACATGGATATTGAATAACTAAGTAAAGACGTGCAAATTACAACTAAACTAAGTGTTAATGGTAGGACAAAGAAGAAAATAGAACATTAGTTGTCACAAGGATAACAAAATATAAGACTAACTCACTACTGGTTCAAAGAAAGACGAAAAACAAATTCTTTTTGTTGGCAAAGTGATGGCTTCAGAGAAGCTATCGCTACGGCTTCCAAAACCTTTAGGTGAAACTCGGAGAGAGCTTTATGAAGGATGGAAAATCGACCGTCTTCATAGCTGTCAGCACAATTCTCACTGAACAACAAATGACGAGCAATGGTTGATTCACCCTTTCCTCGTCTATACGACCTAACCTGACAAACACGGTTAGGTTGCCTACGTTGAGATGTCTTAGAAACCCTTACAATAACTGGAATGTGTTGGGCAATCCGCCGTTCCAATCTTTGGGTAGTCCTACCTACGTGTTGCAGCCACACGTATATAAATAAACAACGTTTATTACCAGAGGGGCAGGTAGGACATCCTTCTTGGAACTAGGAAGGATCTGCAAACTAGTGAACACATCCGTAAGCTTAAAAGCTGGAATATTGGAGGTGATGACCTTCCTAACTCTCTTAACAAAGCGCTCAGAAGGCAGACCAAGCCATGGTAACCTAAGTAAGATAAGACAACGCGAAGGGCCAAATACCTTTTCTTTAACTAAAAGGGTCTTCTTAGCAATGCTATCCACTACCAAGCGAGGGTAGCCATTTTTAATGGAATATATCAGAGAGTTTACGTTATTCGTTCTGACGTTTATCTGGTGAGAAAGTAATTCTGTCTCTATGAACCAAGGCTCGTACTAAATTCATCTTAACCTGTCTAGAGCAAAAAGAATCTCAGCGAATATACAAGCCTGTAAAAGTTGGTTTACGATAAATGTTGGTGACCAGTTTAGCATCATCCCTTTTTTCTAGCAAAACATCTAGGAATGGCAGAGCATTGTTCTCTTCAAGTTCTATAGTAAACTAGAGGGACCCGTGTAAGCCTTGCAATTGTCTGTGAAACTGATAAACATTTTCCAAGCGAGAGAAAGTAGCAATTATATCATCAGCATAGCGCCGATAAAGCATGGGCTTAACTACAGAGTTACTAAGGATTACAATTCCTTCGTAATACCCTAGAAAGATATTTGCCAGCGTAGGCCTTAAAGGCGATCCCATGGACACGCCATCCGCCTGCCTATACAAAGTACTATTAAAGCCAAATCGCACTTCTAAGGTGGCTCTGTACATTAGCTCAATAAATACTTTCTCTGGGATGTGTATCGAAGTCAGTTCAGAGTGATACAATTCATGTGCACAGATATCAATAACTCCCCGCAAGACATTGGTGAACAAAGAAACAACATCAAAGGAACACATAGCACTAGTAGTTGGGATATGCAGATCACGAGCAGTTTCAAAAAAAAAGTTTAGCCAGCGGGCATGTTTGTGGTCGGCTGAACCAGACAGAGACAAGATAGGCCTCAGAGGTACGCCTTCCCTGTGAATTTTTGATAGTCCATTCATGCGAGGACCCAAGGAACCAGTTGGACGAATAGAATCGTACAATTCTTCGTTGATTTCTTTTGCTTTCTTAAAGGAGAGTAGGTATCTGCATAACTTGTTTTCCATGGATGGAGTCTTTTCGTAGGTACTGGCACCTCGTAAGTACAAACTCGTAAACCTTGGAATGAGCCGGGTCTTTGGAAGTAGCTATTGCAGCCTTATGTGCTGTGACTAGCAACACCTCAAGGACAGTGTGGTGCACAAAGCATTCATCCTCATCTAAATCAGATACAGATTATAAAGGTAAACTACTCAACATGTCTGCACTTGGATTTCCCCTTGGGAAACTCTTTAGCGTGACCGTTGATGTTTAGCTCCGAAGGCTGAAAATGATCTGTCATATTATTAGGGACATGTACGATCAGGCAATCATTCTCCTCAATTAAGTTGGTGACTTGTTCAGTGACTTAGCCTTTGAAGACATCAAAAATTAGCATCGCCTTTCGTTCTTCTGGTAATTATAACTGAGCCTTTCTTTTCTTGAGGTATGGGAAAACCACTCTTTCCAAATGCTCGATTGCCTTTTGTTTGTTGCTCCAATGGTTTGCAGTGCACGTGACACTCCAATCATGCGGAAACTCCACCCCTTTTGAAAGACATGATGAAAGTGAAAGTACCAGCTATTTGCTTTTTCTTTCCCTTACCAACAAGCAGAACGTTTAAAGCGTCTTGTTTGTGATAGGTTCGCTTTCCTGTGCAAACATAGGGAAGAGTTGTTTGGTCAGAATTCACTATGAGATCTTCTGGAATTTCGTGCCACGCTTGAAGTTCCTTTATTTTACTTTGAAAATCTAGCTTTGTTTTGTTAAGTAAAGCTGGAGCAACGGGAATTTTTGCAGTAGCAGCCCTGCGACATGTCATTTATGGACCAAGTTTTTCAAAATGATACAAAACTTGGCGTGACCAATCAGTACTGAGGTCGATGTAACCTCCATTTTCTAAATAGCAATGACGTATCATTTGCGATAATGATAGTTGCTCTTGCAACAGCACGAATGACAGCTGCAGAAACAGGAGCCCCCTCATCGCAAATTTGCAACAGTTTCTATCACTTTCTCATCAGATTTGTGGGCAACAATATGGGTCGGGCGGATATCAAATGCTACGGACCCAATTGACCCAACCCAACGTTGATACGAAGTAGGTTGAAGTGACACAATAGGATAAGTTCGTAGATAATAAAGTTGTGAGTCGTGAAACTGTAGATTTGAAGTAAAAAACAAAGAATCGTTACATGGAGAACTTGACTGAGACGAAGCTGAGATAGAAATGGTAATGTGGAGATGGCTTATGCCTTGTTCCAGCATGGATATCAATGTGTAAGTTCAGTTGACGAACTGTGTTTAGACATCTCATTTCTTGTTCGTGCCTCTAGAAGACTCTCCTTCACTCACGTGCCCCTTTTTCTTGAACAAAGGTAATTGCACCCTATAAACGCTGTTGCTAGGTTACTTAAGAATGCTTTGTCAGATACCAGAACTTTACTAAGTGGCTTAATACAATAAGCTATACATAATCATAAATGTCAGTAAGGTCACAGGTGACCGAAACACTAAGCTTGTGTCCATACGCTAGATTTGGATTGTTTTCCTTTGTTTTCTTCAACCTTCCGTAATTTGTCGACTACACTATCCTTTCTCTTTTGCTCAAAGTCGGGTTTAAAAAGTACTTGAATAAAGCCATCGTTACTTGTGATCACGCTTGATGCTTTTACCGTCCTTTATCAATCTGCAGTTTCTCTTCTACCACCCACGTGTATACACACGAATGTTTTCAGGGGGTTGTAGTACTATTAGTCATCCGACAGTCAGTTGTACATTTTCTACGATAGTGAGTATCAGTAGTTTGACAGATTTATGGGTAGTAAAACAAAACAAAAGAAAACGAAAGAAATCACTTTTCTACATCTGGAAGAAACAGGTCATCGACAGTTTTCTTTCCCTCATTCTCTCATGTATAAGCACGCCAAAAGAACTTAATTACAGATAAGTTGGAGTATGTATTGATATCAAAATTTACAAGCAGAGGATGGCATTTTTGCGGACAAAAAAAGTGGAAAAGTAAAAAAAAAAGAACTAAGATTGTATGCAGAGAACGAAAAAGACAGGGTTGCATTGATACACAACCCTTACACAGTGGCATGAAAGATGAAAACAAGGAGTAAGTTGACTGCTGAGACCATTGATACATTCAAAAGAATTTTCAAGGGCCGTCAATTTTTCCTGAAGATAGGAGGGAAGATCTCTGGCATTGTTTTTGAAGAAAAATATCGACCTTCCCCGATACCTAAAGGAGGATTAGAAATCATGCTTGAAGTCGAAGTGAAGATCAAAGATGGAAAGAGAAAGATTCTTGAATGCTTTCAAAACATAGCGGAAACTGATTACGAGAACAATACCAGGAGTGAACGCCCAATTTATGACCAGGCAGTTTTGAACTTGCAAGCGGATATTTTTGGAGCAGCTCCGGAATCTTTAAAGTTAAATGACGAAGAAGATGAGCACCAAATGGACTATGAAGACGATGAATATCGTGTAGATTAGTTATGATATGAGTTATTTGTGTAGATTAGAATAGACCGATAATTAAAGAGACTCAGTCAATGAAAAATATCGTTTTAATTTTATTTGATTCTTTAAGGTTTTCCATATGAGTGACAGAAGCGACTTTGCACGTTATGTAGAATTGCTTAGGCATCTTATGCGCTCAAAAACACCCTAAAATAGTTCTCATGGCAATAAAAGCATGTAAAACGAAATAAGCAAACAGATAACAGATAAACTTTGAGACACTTCTTCGTCCGAAAGCTTGTCGTGCAGAAACGTTTGGGGATTAATGTAGTCCATATGGTGAGGCATTAACACTTGGTTTCAAAGGCTTTGATGCACCAAAATGTACTAACACCTGGTTGGAACTTGAACCTTGCTTTGCTTGAGTAAAAGCCTTATCCTTCTCTGGTGTCCACAGCCATTTTACATCATGTTGTAAGTGTTGATACAAAGCCTGTAATTCACAGGCTAGATTTGGAACAGATTTACCATAGAAGTTCATCATGCCTATGAATAGTTTTTACACAAACGTTTCGCTGCCGTGAGACCTATGTGGGTATTAAGCGTAAGTGGCCTTTATGTTTCCTCATATAAGAATATCTGGTTAAAAGCTCGTGCCAAATCTAAAACTGAAAAATTCCTTGGCTGTTTGCTACCATGCACTAACTGAGCGAGCATGTCGTGAACGTTTGGTAGCTTAAAGCCATCATCTTTAATCTGTGCATTTAGCCATTTATAGCCCCCATAGACTCAAATAGTACCACTGGCTTCCTTAACATGTACTACTGAAGATGAGTAACAACTGGCTTAATAATTTGCAGACTCTCTAACCTACTATACTCCTTCAGTACTCTCCTTCAGTAGTAAGTGCATAGGGGACTGGCCTAGCTTTCTGATAATCTGGTCTACTGCTTGGTTTTAGAACGACACATGCTTTAAACCCTGTAATATCTGCTAGCTTCAAAAGTCTCCCCTTGGTTTGTGATAAATACCTTAAACTACCTGGAATTCTGCCTAAGGTTGGATTAAAGACTAATCATGGGAATAACGTTGTAGTGATGATGAAATTATACGAAATAACGGTTTCGACACAGCCCTAGTTCTTTTCGTGCGAGGTTTTAAGTACATTGGCAACTTCCGTTTGTCAAGCGTAACTCAACTATCTCACGTACACCCAAGCTTTCAAGATTGTCTAGTCCTCGACGTTTGACGATGATAAAGCTAGTCCAACTGACCTGCTGTTAGGTCAACGGCGTAAACAATGTCCCCAACGAAAGGGTAGCAGTTATTTTACCAGGTTGCAACTCCCTGGGAGTCATGATTCAACAAACATCCTGGATCTTGTACTCCAGTTAATTCATATCTTCATTCGGCAGTACCCTCAAAACAATACACCTAGAATTTCCCTGCTTATCTATGTTGGCAAACATTAATGCAGCCAACTTCCTCCTCGAATCCCAACTGTCCTTCCATTGGTATCTCTGCAATAGGGCGAGCTATCCCTAGACAAGTGCAAGCTGGTATCCAGACATCTTTTGGGCTGGTGTTTGTCACCTGGATCCAATAAGTACTCCTTGGCCTTGGCTGGACCAGGGTTGGTGCTACTTGTATGTGGCCCGGCAATGTGGTTTGAGGTGGTTCTACCGGAAGGCACTGTTCCGATTTTGGTCCAGTTACTTTTGTTTCTGCACAATTGAATAGGCTGGGACTGCCTTTGCCAGGTACACTATCCCGACTCTGGCTAACTTCTCTGATGTTTTACCCAGCTGAATGGTAGCTGCTGCCAGATGTTGGCCCCCAGGAGGACCGGAGTACCTTCTTTGTCTGCTACCCAGCTGAGAGTTTATTGGAGGATTAGGAGTCCACATCCTAAAAGGTAGGCATCTTCAACTTTTACTTCCAGTTCCATATATCAAGAGTATGGAAGTTCCAGGCCATTGGCTTCTTTAAGCTTTGGTGGTGTTTGGCTCTCCATCATGTTTGGCCTTGATGTACCTCCAGTAGAAATCTGCCTATACCAGAGATACTGTTGAGCCAGTATCGACAATACAAGTTTTAGCAACACCTCCAATCCTTGCTTCCACAGTGGATCGAGAGTTTATTAACTTGCTAGGGTAGTTCGAGCCTGCAGCCTTGTCTACCACTCGGCGCACAGTTAAGGAGGCTGCAAGTTTATAGCCTTCTTTGGGCAATCCCTCTTTACATGGCCCAGCTCCTGACAGGAAAAACATTGGACTGGTCTCCTGGCTGCTCTACCACGGCTGCTGTCATGCTGCTGTTGCTGTGTATTTATCTGGCGTGCCAGGCTTGACAGAATCTTTTGCTGCTCCAGCACGCATTCATTGTTGTTGCTGCAGGCTCTTTTGCAGCTTTTTCTGTCCTTCCACGAGCTTCTGGATCACATCTGGCTTAGTTGGTGTGGCCCTGGGCTGCATTAGGTTGGCTTCGACTCCCCATGACCAAACATTAGGTTCTGTTGGTTTCTTTGCTGGGGGAGTCACCCTCTTCCATCCATCATACTGCTTCTTCGCGTACATTTAGGAATGTGGTCTGTGGAACATCTCTAATCTGCTTTTTTTAGCTGTCTCCGCAGATTTCTTTCCCAGAGATTTTCTGCAAACTGATGCCTCAGCACTTTGTCATGATCCAGGGGAATGTTTGGGCTCTGTCTTTTTACTTGCTCAAACAGCTTCATCAGGGCCTGAGCATATTTGCTTTATGTTTCCGACTCCCTATGTTTCCTGCTTTAGAAACTCTGCCGGCACTGTCCTTTTGTTAGCCTCTGGGCAAACACTTCCCGCAGTGTGCGATAAAGATCTGTGGTTCTTGATCATTGAGTAGGGGGTCGCAGTCGTACCTCCTCCTTGGCTGCTCCATTCAGGTAGTGCATTAGAAATTCTAATTCCTTCTCGTCCCCAAGTCTCTGAGCGCTCTTTCTGCATCGGTTCTGTCATCTCTCTCTCTCTCCTGCATAGTGGCGGAGTTTTCTTTCCCTGGGAACTTTTACTGTTATGATTGCGACAGTAGCTGGGGCTGGTGGCATCCTTTCTTCTTGCTGGGCCTGGAGATGGGCTTCCAATTCTTGGAGTCTTGCAGCCAATTCTTCGATCCGAGCCATCACTATGATCCCTTCTTTTTTTCTTTTCTGCTTCTTTGGTTCGTCTTCCACGTACAGGGTTCTGTATTCCGTGTGCCATTTCCCAATTCTGACACCAAAATGTAAGTGGGCGGTAGTCGGGCGCAACAGAAGCAACAATGACACAAGGTGCGGTTAGTGATCTGTACACCTAAACGAGAGGTTTTCATCACTGAAGCAGTTGATATCTTCGACTGTTTAGTATTACTTCAGTCGTACACCACTGACTCCATTACGAAAAGGGGTGAATATATAAAGAATGAAAGTATCTGAGGAATGTTGGATTGCTTAACAAGTAGCTTGTTCTGTTCTAATGGAAAAAAAACCCCGATCCTAGAATGGGTTGCTATTGCGATGCTGCAACGAATGGGTAGGCGATGTTTATGTTACTACGTCAGACAATTGTGAACTGCATTGTCGTAAGTCAACCATCTCGCATTAATAAAGTATAACCAATGACTCCCAAGCAAGGAAGGGTGACAGCCCTTGACAACTGCAAAATCTAATGGCCCCACTGTAATACCCTGATATGTGATTAATATGTTTTAGGAATAATACTAATTACTCCTAACTGGTACTTGTTGACCTGTGTAACTATGTTAACATATACTACATTCTTGAAGTGAGTAACCCCGAGACAATCAATAGTATATATCGTCGGCGATGGTCGAATGGGACGCACCTGTATCGAGTTCCATAAGTATATCATACAGTCCAACAGTTACGCAAACCTTGTACTGCTTAACCTTATTATCGTTAGTTACATACATACCACTAGGATTACTTACATTCTCTCCGTCTTCAATATAGTCTGGGTCAACAGGCGGAACCACCCCTTCATTATCTTCGTAAGAAATATGACACTGTGCGGCAATTTTGTTGTGGTGGCCATTTTTTTTGTCATCTCTGAGAATCTCGATTTTCAGAATCGGGTTCGAACCAAGGCTTATTGACGAGGGCACATCCTATGCAAGTGACCTTTCCTCTTGCAGAAGTGACATTTCGCTTCTTTAAGACGTCAGTGAAAATTGGGGCGCCCTTTTGCACCACAACGCTAACACAATGTACTGGACGACAATCTGGGCTGAGCAAGAGATCCAACATGATTTGTAGACTCGGTAGTAGGACTGGCTATTGTGTTCAAATGTTCCGGCTTGGCCAGTTCATCATCGATTAATTTTCCCCGAGCTTTCTCAAAGGTAACTTGCCGAATGGTCAGGAGATGGCACTGTGTCCTATGCAGTTTGGAGTGAAGTCAAAATACCAGCTGATGCTGTAAAGCTTCTAGAAGGAATTGACCAATTGAGGCCAAACTTTTTAAGCGAAGCTGAGATCAATTCGTCCATCTGTTGGCTGGCCGTCCAGAATTTGTGGCGTTCGATAATGATGATAGGCTCAAGCTTGTTATGAGTCCTAAGTAGCTGCACTAACTCCTGGTATGATTTCGTCGTTGGAGCATAAGGACTACAGAGATTTTTCAAGAGTTTGAAGGATAAAGGACCCACAGTCGCAAGGAATCAACTTTTCCAGACTCACTCAAAGTTTCTAATTTGCGTAGCCACTGTTGCTATGTATGTCAAGCTTTTATATTCAGACACAAACATGGCTGATTACGACGACACTTAACACGAAATAGCCACACTCTTTACAAAGGTTGTTTGTACGTTAAAGCAAAGTGTTGGCTGTCAATTAGGAAGAGCCAGACACCTCACAACCTCAGCCTTCCTATTTCAGAAGATATCCACCAGATCTTTGAAGTTTTGTACCCTTGCAAAGCTGGGTACGTTCCTCTCGACTGTTATCTACTTGAGTTAGTGTTAAATGTGTTTAAGATATCTTCTGCTGTTAATCTCTTTACTGTACCACCAATGCCATCACAGGGTGACTTTCCATGACTGGTGGCAAAAGAGTTCCACTGGCAACTTACTAAGAAGTCCCGAAAGTGATGGCAAAGATTATAGAAGTGTTTCCGGTTTTTGTATTGGGCTGCACAACCATCTGAGAAATAGTAGATGAACTTAATGGCTTGGTTAAGCTTCAATTTAATATGTTTTACTTTTTCATACATTGCACTGTGGACGAAGCTTACATCGTGGTTGAGATCGTCAGAAATCACACGAAGGGATGAATTAAGTAGGGAGTTGTCATTACGGTAATATATGACTATGGGATGAAACGAGCACTGATTCTTGTTCCAGTGATTCCCTTGAATTTCATCTTTAACAACAAAAGAATAGTTGTCGGCAAAGTCCCCCCAAACTGTTGCTTCATAGGGGCCTATTCTTTCTTTTAGGCTTTTTAAATGCATTGACTGAGTTCGAGATATAAAGGAATGAGATGTGAGATGTCAAGTTTTTCTGCTAGAATGTCAAGAAATGCTTTAATAGTCAAGGAAACAGTCATAAGCTTGATTCTGTCTAAGGTAATCCATTGCTTGTTTTGAATTTCATCAGCATACAGGTCACCATTTTCACCATCTTCTACATCTGATGTCATATTCCACAAGCTGACTCTGCAAAAACTCTTGAACGACCTGAACTTTTGGGCAGTTTTGACAACGGTGGATCATGCACTCTTTTGAGTCCCTGTTACACACCATCATTTCTATCAAGCAATGATATGACTTTTTAAGATCAATTGCTGCTAACATCAGTTTTATATTTTGATAGATAGTACGTACACAAACTGAGTGAGAGCCCTAAGGACCAACAAGTACACGCCATTTTTGGCGCAGACAAGCAAACTTGGAAAAAGCAATCTTATGCCGTGGGTGCATATATGTTGAGGCAGCATACAACTCACGCAAGTTGCAGAGAGGAAGTCGCTTTGAAACATGGATGTTTCTGCCCATACTGACGTAATCCTTTTTTCTAGGCCTTTGGCGGGAATAACTATCATCAACATAAAAACTAGCGACAGCATCAAGCAACTCTTGGTTGATCTTTTGCTTCTGTGAAATATCAGGAAATGCAATAATGCCTTACTCGTCACATAACAACCAGGCTTTCTGTGTAGTTCTCTTTGAAACACCAAATTCAGTGGCAGTTTTCCTAACAGACCATGGCTGTGGAGCCAAAGTCAAGATCTGAAGTTTCTGTCTTCCGTTAGCAATTTTTATTTTTTCTTCATGCAATTGACGAGGTGGTCTAAATCATCTGCCTTTGACTGAGTGTCTTTGTCAATGTTTAATGATAAAATGTTCTTGGAGTTCACTTTCGTTTACGTTGAGAACACTGGCTGATTTCTTAGAGAAAACCCCTTCAACTTCTTTTAACTTCCTATTGCCATGAGACACCTTGGAATGTGACGCAAGTACATGGATCTTTACACGTGACAGATCAAGGTCGATCATACTGGTGTTTAGGGATTCCCTTGTGGAGTCTAACTGGACACTCTCTTCAACAAACCGAAAGTCATCTGCTTCTCTTAAATCACTGTGCTCTTCCACATCTGTTATCGTGGCCTTGACTTTACATTGTGGACAAATTTGTTGACCAGGAATGACTGAAAGGCCTTTTTTACACATTTCCTTTGCAAATGCTAAGGTGATTTCTTGCAGACCACCTAAAAGATAGAAAGTAACAATCTATTTACTCTCTGTTATTATAATGAACATTTGTGTGCAAACGACTTTGTAATATGCTTCACGTTGTATCATATCATAACAGTAAGAAAATATATGAGAAAGTAGATATTTCAATATATGTAATAATGGCAGCTCCATTGCCAATCTGCAATTTTCTTTCACATGAAAAGTAATCACTGAGAAGTTTCACAATTAAAAGTGAAAGATAATAGTTAGACACTTTCTGCAACATTTCAGATGGCTTTAAGTTGTAAACCGTTTGGAGTTAGGGTCTGAATATTCTAGTCTGGTAGTAACAAATGGTCAATGTTTGGTAAAAGTCTGCGTTGGTGGGTTTCAATGTCCTGAATTTTGTCCCTGATTTATAATTGGTGAAAGACTAAGCCATGATCTAATGTGCCCGTAATATAGCGTAATATGTGCTTCATAGCCTTGCAATGCTCTACTCCTGGATCAAAAGCGAGCTGACTAACTGCGCTAAGAGATGCAGCTAAATCTGGTCTAGTTGCGCAAACTGCATAAGTTATGCCACCTACTGTGGCTTGGTATTGCTTAATGTCTACACTCTCTCCATACCTAGATGATTTCAGTACCTGTTTTTGAGGCGTACTGATTGCTTTACAATTTAGCATACCGAATTTATTCAGTATAGTCTCTAAATAGCTCCTCTGCGAAAGCAACATCTTCCCTTGGCTTCTATTTCGCTTAGTCTTAATGCCTAAACAAAACTTAGCTTCGCCGAGATCTTTAATTGTAAAACAATTCGACAAACTCTTGTTCTGCTGTAACCAATAAGTCATTATTATTGGTAACAAGCAGCACATCATCGACATAAATGCCAAAATTGTGTGCATTTGTCTGCACCACATTTCACATAGCCATTATTCTTGAAATACAAATCCATTGCAATAAGCCAACACCTTGAAGCTTGCTTTAACCATAAATACTTAAAAACCCAATCTTCCTTCCGAAGTTCAACAAACCCTGCAGGCTGTTTCATATAGATATCTTCCTCCAAGTCACCATGTAAAAATGCACCTCCAAGTCTGATTCATTAGCAAGTGCCAGAATTGCCCTTATTGACGTGTATCTTGCGACAGGTGAAAAAGTTTGTTAAAATTGTTAACACCCGGCTTCAAGTATTGTTCTTTACTAAAGAGTCATACTCATTCTCCATGGCTAATTTCCACATATCCCTTTCTTCGCACTTGCTAGCCTCTTTGAAAAGTCTTCGGTTCAGGTGAACTGATTAAATCTACTGACAAAAGATCGTTGACATCTTCCAATTCAATAAAGTTTCCATATCTTTCTGGGGGCTGCCTTTGCCTGGTGGAACGACGTGCTTCATGGGGTTGCCATTTATCGCCTAGGTTTTCCTCTGTGATTTCCTGTTCAATATCATCTTCTGCTGTTTTCGCCTGCGTCTACCCTAGGCTCCTGTTTACATTTCTAAGGCTGGTTCTGAACCTCGATTTCAAACTCTACTTTAGGTTTGTGCTTTTACACGACCACTAAAAGAATTCTCTGAAAAATTATTGTTACGATTAACAATCAGCTTCCTTGTTCTGGGATTAAATACTTCATAGCCCATCAAGTAATGTTTAACACTAGGCTCCCACTTTCTTCTACTCTCGTTTGGAAAAATGCCCAAAGCATTCGCATCCAAAAGTTCTTAAATGTTTTACAGTAGGTTATCTACAAAAAATGCTTCGTAAGGTACCTTGCCAGCTAGTGCACTAGATAATGTCGAATTTAAAACACATACAGCTATACTGACTGCCTCAGCACAAGAATTGTATGATAAACCGGCAAAATGTAACATGGCTCTTGCAGCCTCGACAATGGTCCTATTTTTCCTTTCTGCTACACCACTCTGTTGGGGTGTTTAAGGGACTGAGAACTGACGACAAATCTCTCTAGAATTCAAAAATTATGGCTCCATTGTCCCATCTTAAAAGCTTCACCTTTCTACCAGTTTGCCTTTCTCTCCTAGTGACGAAATCTTTAAAACGATCATCCATCTTATTCTTTATAAACTAAACTGCACTTAACCTTGAAAAGTTGTCAATAAAAGTTATAAAAAGTAGCGACTTCCCCCTAATGAAACATGTTCCATAGAATCGCATACATCTCAACCCTAACACATCTGAAGCTTCCTTCTTTAGGGAAACACTCTCAAAAAATTACACAGCCTTTGGAATTATGCTTTTGTCACTATTGCTTTCGTTCAACCCATTTACAATAGTCTCTTTGTTCATCTTCTTAATGGTTTCCTGGTTCACATGAGCTAGCCTTTGATGCCACAATACCAATGGACAGCCTTTATCCGCAATGGAAACTGCCCCAACTTGGCTCACGACATGACCATCTAGTCTAAACAGTATTTCCACTTGCTAAATTCTTCCTGTTGCAACTACCTTACTGCCGCCGCACCTTTTTACATTACACCTACGATCAAAAAACATTGTAGAATACCCTGGTTTAGTTATGCGTTTTAAAGATATTTAATTTTGTCCTAGTGACGGTACATACAAAACATCTTCAATCAATAAAGTTTCATTTAAACGCTTGTCAAATCCATTAACACTTAACAGTACCTTTACCTACTCCTAACACACATTCGTTGTTAGCTAATCTAATCTTCTCTAGAATTTCTAAATCTCTAAGCGATACAAAAAACTCTCTGTTGCAGCACATATGTTGAGAGGCGCCTGAATCGATATACTAGGCTCTACATGTATTTGAAACCTTCTCGGAAACGAACGTGGCAGCGATGAAAGCATTATTGATACTCATTGAACTCGTGAAGTTAGTAGTATGCTGACTTCTTATCGTCGAAACATTTACTCGGCAATTCTTTGCTATGTGCCCTGCTTTACAACAATTAAAACACTTCGAAGCTGCATTACGATTATTTCAACGATATGTAAAAGACTGTAGGCTTCGACTATTAGGGAGTCGACCCTTTCTATTCTATGATAAAGCATCGCATGCTTCCTAATCTAATCTGTTTTCCTTTCTTTTCTCCGTGAGCAGTCGTTGCCTCAGCGTGGGTATAGATTGATTCTCTGACAATTCTAGAGCGTCTACTAAATGCTCATAGGATGCTGGGAGACTAAGTAAAAGTTCCCATACTTGCCCCTATATGCTCACTCGTATTCCGATCAGATTCAATTGGTTGACAAGTTCCTTATGTTTGTCTCCTTCTTTCATAACGGCGTCCCGATATTTTCTCTTATAAAAAATAACATTTTGCATTGACTTCTGCTCGTATTGGTTTAAAAGGGCTTCCCACATTTCCTTTGCAGTACTCAAACTCATGACTAATGGTAACTG
>JAAAKL020010407.1:0-14386 GCA_010016065.2 Carybdea cf. marsupialis auct. non (Linnaeus, 1758) | reverse complement strand
CTCTGTCACACACACACGACAGAAATAACAATACTCTGAACATTTATACTGAACTACTATAGCCAATCAAATTACAAATGACAGGATGGAGGGTGATTGGCCAGTAAAAGATCTGGGTGTTGTTAGTAGATTCGTGTTAGCTTACTATTGGTTAAGCTACGTGTCATTTCCATTACAGTATTACAGTAAAAACAAAATTTTCACATTGGCCATATTGGCGACATGTGTCTTACCAAGGTCTGTATCACCACTGTCAACTGCTTTCTGCAATGCATGCTCATCTTTCCCCATTCTAATCAAAAGAGGGACTTGATCTGCTGCTTTGGGTTCGTAGTCCAATAACTATACAACAGATAAGAAAGGAAGGTGTTGTAAAATTCTGCCTAAAAAACAAAAAAAGCCCGACTTCATACCGATCACGGCCTGGAAAAGTTCGAAGGAAAATTGGCTGATGGAGGACCTGTTCCAAAAAAATTTCAAACGCGATTTTATTCCTGATAGGCAGGCAGCGAAACGTAACGGCAATAAAACGCTTTACATCAAATTTATAACGTAAGATTCCTATACAAAGTTGGACGCATTACCCTTATTGCTAATGCCGTGCGTCCTTTGTCTAAAGCTTTTGCAGCGATTTCTGTGTAGGAGATTCCGGTGCTGTCCCCCAGCTTTGCAGCAATGGCCTGGGCAAGTTCATCATCGTCAACATTCTCTTGTTGTACCTAAATAAAAGAAATACGAAGTTTCATGGAATAAACATTTCTAACGCAAGAACTATTCATGTTAACCTGATCTTTAAAGTCCTAGACGGTGCTCCATTATTCCGTAGGTGGAAGGGTCTCTGATTGCGACAGTTAACGATTTTTAGCACAGGTCCGCTATGACTATGAACATATGTGTTCACTTTATTCTATCTATAGGCGACGAATAAGGACATTAAATGATACCTCTGAATCAGTAATATGGAAAATAAAAGTATGTAACCGCCGCAACATAAACGCTGTACCCATCTTATCGCAGTGCGTTGCTCTCCCCCAAACTATTACAGAGACCTACCCCACCACCGCACGTACGTTAATGATGGAAATTTGCCATCCCGCCAATAAATGTAAAAAACTCATTGCAATTTACAGTCCGGACAAGAGAGAGACTCATAATAAATAAATCAAGGAAAGTACGAAATAAAATGAGAAGTGACACAGGTGTGGAAAGTCTTTCACTTTCATTCGCAGTTTCTTGAGTTCCATGAATATGTAGTTTCTTTGCAGATTCCAACTGTCATTTAAGGTGGTTAGTAACCTCGGATATTCCCCACCCTACTACACTGAATTTACTATTTCAGGATACCTAGGTTATCACGCTGAGACAATATGCAATATTTGTACAACATTATCTCCTATTTGAAATCAGGTTTCACTAGCAACCAGATGGCTATGGGCTTTGCGTAGTCCAGTTATGCTCCTAGATGTAAAAAGGCGCAGGTCATTCTGTCTACTTTTTTTTCGTCAGTAGTCTTTTCGGTTCCCATTGCAGGAGCATTAAGGACAGCTGGGCTCTATTTACGTCAAAATATTATCATCACGGCTATTTCTTCCCTTATCATCGTCGAATCAGTAAGTTCAACATCGTCGCATTCACACAGAGGATGATTTAAATGTAACCTTCCGACTTGGTACTTCCAGTAACATTATCAATCACAGTAATGGTATCACTTATTACTTCTCCCTACCACAACCTCTAGATGTTACATCCTTATCTGATACTCCTCGCAATAAATATTCATAATAACACCTGATCAGATACGCGTTATCGGACACGAGATGAAAATCAAACTATAAACACAACAGAAATTCCCACGCGCCGCTATGACCCAGATGCATTTTCCGTGATCAATTTTTAATCTTCCAGTAGATAAAATGAAAGCTCTAGCTTTATAAAGAAGACTATAAATAAACAACACTTGCTTTGTCATTGCACAAGACATCTGATTATGCCAATTGTTTCACAAGCTTATTGAAAAAAACAAATTTCATATCTCAATCAGAGCACCTATGGCAAACATGATGCAGCGACATCGCTCACATACTTCGCTAGAAGGCAATGAAAAATCTAACATGTAAAAAGCAAGACCTTGTATTGGATTGTCATCTACCTACCTAACTACTTGCCAAACTACCTACATACTTACCTACCTACTTATTTATTTACTAACTTGCCTACATACCTATTTAACTACTTAACACACTTACATTCTTAGTTACCTACCTGCTTACCTACCCACCTACCTACCTACCTACCTACCTACCTACCTACCTGTCTACTGACTCACTTACTTATTGATTTGCCTACCTGTTAACTTACATACCTACCTGCCTAAATACGTGTCTACCTAACCACCTATCTACCTAAATACCTACCTACTTACGTACCTATCTACCTAAGTACCTATCTACCTAAGTACCTATCTAACTAAGTACCTATGTACCTAACCACCTATCTACCTTACCACCTATATACCAAAGTACCTATCTCCTTAACTACTTGCCTACGATCCTTTATTATGGTTCCTGCAGTAGACTTTCGTCGTTTTTCTTTAGTATTATTGCAATTCCCATTATATGTCTCAAAAACACTTCTCTTTTATTTCAACTCTCGCTTGTTATTTTGTCCCATATTGCCAATGATTTCTACGTATACACAAGAATCGGATCAATCCAACACTGCAGGACTCTACTCTATGTGTTTACTGTTACGGATCAATTTACCAATACGTCAATCTTTTCTTTATGCAAAAAGGCATGGCAACTACAAGACCTTCGAAGTAAACAATTTCTGCTGTGATACAAGGAACTGGAGCAATAAAGAACTTAGTACATTGCTAACTAAACGTTGGATTTCTCGATTTTTAAGTTGCCAAAAGTAGAATTGTCCATTTTTAACAAACCCGCCTATTCAGCGTGTAGAGCTTTGGCAAACTGCGTTTCTCTTTCTGCATCAAATGTGTAACGTTAAGATAAATAATACTTTCTTTAACGATTCCCAGTCACATGAAAAATATTCTAACAATGATTGACCTGAAAAGATTACATGTCAAATATAGTAATAGAAGTTACGCTGGTGCAGTTGGGCCGCATAGAATACGTCATGTCTACGTTTGCTACCTAGACCTCAACCGAGACCTCAACCGAGACCTAAAACGAGAGCTCAAAAATGTTCTTTACATACCCGTACCTGAGTTATAACAATACCTTCAGATACAAGTCAATAGCTCACTTTTCCCCTTTTCTTTCTTTCTGCTTTTCATCCTTTACAATCAATTGGTCAAAGCTCTCCAAGTATCTTATACGTTACTTTCCTTTTCTTGTTTAAAACTTTTATATAGCTACTCAACACCTTCACCATCTTCTACAGAAAGAGGACTACTTTTCGACTGCTATCAGTCTTATCAGTAGTCTTTTAGACAATTGTTTGCCTGCCAAACAGTCACTACAAATTCATTCATTCCTTCCACAATATGACGCAGGAATTGCACACTGCATGTTTTAAGAGTTTTTTCATCGTAGATGCCTACAGTAAACACTGAAATTTCAATCCGTTGTGCTGTGAGAGGTGCGTTAACACGGTCAGAAAAGAGCTGGTCTTGCAGGCCGAGAGTTGATGGTTCGAGTCCGTACTCTAACACATAACCTACCCCACGCTCTGTTGCAGAGTTTTCTAAACAACCTTTACCTTGAACTAGTTTACATGACAAGATGGTGAAGTAAAGGTACCTTATAACAAGCCCAGTGTGCCAGTACTCTACTTTCTCCATCTCTCTTTGGGATTCTCAAATAGTTGCATATTTCAACCGCAAGGTAATAATGGCGTCGAAGAATGAGCCTGCAAATTTAAAGAATCGTTATGATAAGCTGGCAGACGAATTGGTATCCGAATGCAACAACTCAAAGACGCCTAAATAAGGAAACGTGCATCGGCTCATCATTAGGATACTAGTGATATGGAAAATGTGTCAAGGACGGGATTCGAACCTGAGACTCACGCAAAATCGCAAGAGTGTGTGTTTTACCAACTCAGCTTGGTGATCTCCGCTGATAACATTTCCCATTTCTCTAGTCACTGCATAAGCTACCATTTCTCCACCAGTGGACGTCGGTATCCACTTAATTTATGCACAATTGTGATCATGGAAGGAATCAATTGATGACACGCAAAACGAATCTACAAGGTACAGTTTACCTCAGGGGGGAGGTGAACTGGTCACGAGAAGAGTTTCCATATATATATATTATAATGAATTTAAAGGTCAAGAACACTTAACGAAGTAAAATGAAGTCTTTCTCCATCGCAAAGAAAGCGTCGTATGCAGGTGACACAGTAGAGTAAACATCCCCCCAAAAAAGGTTATCGCACACACTGTACACTCAACAGATGAACAGCGTAACCTTTGAAACTCAGCAGACCTTGCAAATCAGATGCATCGTCTTTTCATTCCGGAGGTTCGACTTGACATGTTTCTACTGAACTTCACATAAGAGATACAAATAAATCAGAAAATAACCATGGCGGACATGGAACGACCCTTCGGCCTGGTGCCACTCCTTGGGTAATTGGGTGGAGACGTGTAAAGAGGCCACATACTTACAAAGCCTGCATTCTACAACCGCAAAAGAAACTATCATAAATATTGTAAGTAATTCATTCTCACACATCTACTCCTCGATGTCGCATCCTAAATTACCGTATTGGATGGGCCATTCCCATGCAAATCATGTATAAAGAGGGAAGGCATCACAGTACACCCTTAGTCTATGCTCGTGACACTGCGTCCTTAATTATTTACACTCTGTTTCTTCTCACAGCATCAAATAACAAGTTACGTACCTGTCTATGAGGACCGGTATGGTCAATCTTTGTAGCCTGGGAATTAGTTAAGGATGTACATCAATTTCTGAAAATTCCACAAGGAAACACGACGTACACAATTAAGCTTCGTTAGATGCTCCGCAACAAAAAATTACAACGTATAGTTCTCAGAGTTCAGCAAGCGACCTCTTTTCACATTTTAAGAGGAATAAAACTTACTTCTTATGTAGTCCACGTTGCAAACTAGAAATAATCGCAAATCCTAGCTTCACACTTGCCATGGTAATGATGATGATGATTGCGATAATGAAAACAATCGTAAGAAAGAGGTAAAAGGTAATTATGATGATGAAACTAATGATGAGAACGAGGCTGATGGTGATGATAATAATGATGACGTTGGTAACTATAGCAATGGTGACGATGATGATAATGATGATGATGATGATGATGATGGTGATGACGATAATGATAATGATGACGATAATGATAATGGTAATGATGATGGTGATGACGATAATGATAATGATGACGATAATGATGATGATAATGATGGTGATGACGATAATGATAATGATGATGATAATGATAGGGGCGGGTAACCGCACCATTTCAGAAAGCAAACTGGATGCAGAGTGTATCATGTGCGTCACAGATTCTTGATGAAGTATCATGTTTCTGGTGTGATTTATTAAATTAAACATGGAATCTTAACTCAACACTATTTTCGCTTCGATTATAAGGGACACTTTCCCTCTATGTGAAATCAAGGAGGTCAACGAGGAAGGGAGATTAAATGAAACCAATAAAAAAATAAAACATCGCGTGGATAATTTTTCCTAATCAAAATTCCCTTCTTGTCTTTATAAACAAGATATATCATACTCTCGCATTTAGGAGAATTCAAATTCTACAAATGTTCATATCCAAAATACCAACATCATTACAATACCATGGAAGGAAGCATGGTTTTGAATGTACCGTTAAACATCGAGTACCTTCCCTCAGCTAGAAAAGTTACTTCAAAACCTGAAGCAGGTAGCATGGCGTAACTGCTATAGCGTTGCTACCTTTCTTACATTTCCTTGGAAGTGAATAATTACTCCCATTAAGCTGCCTTTACGAGTCTTGAAACCATCAACAAACTCAACTTGCATGTATGTATCTGAGGTTATGGTAAACATTTATAGAAAAGAGAGGATTGAAAATATAAAGGTTGAAGAGACAGTAGAGAAAAGTGACAATGTCACAACCGGGATATAATCTATTTCGTAATAGTACGAGATAGTCATGGCAATAGATAGTTAAAATCTTATCTAGCTTTTAATTAAAGAAGTGCTTTCACTTGACAGAGGTTTATAAAACATCTGAAAAGGATACTGATCGAATGTCAAAGGCATTCCTATTTTGTAGTCGCGTACATTGTTTAGAACTCGAAGAGTTTGGCACATTTCCACGAACGTTTGTGGGCGCATGTCTTGAAGGAAGCTTTTCCCGAAAGAGGCAGCCTAATATCAATAGACAGGAGATATAGCCTACCAATAGGTATTGTTTATTTTGTTAATATGTAATAACTGTGGATGTATTAATAGGTCAAAGTGGTGACGGCATTTGACAACGTATGAGTCTCAGAGCGTCATAAAAGTTATTGTATTGCAACTTTCACAAATAGATCAGAATTTCTGTCCCTGACATTCATGCACTAATGACGCAATTTTACAGATGACGTCAACACATAATTGTTAAACGTAGAGACAAGAAAGTTTTTAAAAAGCCACTTTATAAAGGTTTTACCTAACCTTCGTTTGTGTTGGTAACAAAAATTCCCTTAATGTGACCTTGAAGTGATGTCATCTCCGCAGAAATCTTACATAAGGGTTTAATACGTGAAAGAGGAAAAGAGAAGATATTGGATCACATCCAAACGTCTACAAAGCTATTAAGAGAACAAAATAATTGGCTAGAATTCAAACACAAATAAACAAAACAAACCACTAACCGAAATAAACGTGTTTATTAACAGTAAAAAAACACAAGCATGTAAAGATCTGCCGTATTGTGACCTATTGGCGGAAAATGGTCTAATTGGGGGTGTGCTATCGTTTGGGACATATCATGCACCGGGTTACAGTTTCAGATAATGCCTACTGCTTCAAAGGACGCAGGTTTGAATACTATACTGACCTTCAAGAGATTTCTTTGTCGCTTCTGATTGAACTCGTGTCCGGCAGCCTTGATGCATTCCAACACAGCTTCATGCAAGTGATCTTTAATGGCTCTCATGTAGTCATCTACCTTGACACTTTTGTTCTATGAGAAACATAAAACGAATGTTAGGTTTACTTCTATTATAATACAAGCAAGCTACACAAAGGTATGGAGAATTAAAATAACTGAAATCGTACAGAAAACGTAAGAACAAAAGAGGAATAGAGAAGGAAAAGGGAAAAGACAGCATGGGAACAGAAGTAAAGAGAACAAAGGACAATATACAGGAAAATAATGGATAAGAAAAGACCTGAGAGGCGAGAAATAAAATGGTGAAAGGACAATGCGGAATAGGAAAAAACGACACGACAAGAGACCATTTTAATCATCCTAAAACAGTTTCATGCAATTGGTCTTTAGTGGTCACCATGATGGTATCCATGATGGTATCCATGATGGTATCCAAAGCCTATCATCTACAAGTGTACTCTAGTAGTACAGAGCTGCGATTAAAGGGTTAAACATAGGTCTGCGCAGGTACAGTGCGACTAAGAGGATATTATGGCATAAAATGCTGGCTGATACAGCACCATCTAACCAAGGCCAAGAAAAGAGGGATTATCAGCTGACCAAGGCAGAATTGATCCACCACCAGTAAACTTTGAATACAATATCTCACTTCGGGATCTATATATTTATTATCATGTCGTGTAATCTCACAATATGATATGCTTCATATTTCAATGACTTCCTTGTTGTTTCTCGTTTGGAAATTCAAATTCATTTGTTTCTCCTTTTGATTTATATACACAACTTAAGTTATCATATCTCAATCAGACTACCAATTACCTTGCATCGGTCGATAAATAAAACAAATAAACAATTTATTGAAATCTATTATTCTTCGGGCCAATCAATGACTCACTCTGAGTCATTTACTGATAATGGATTACTTCCTTCCGTCCTTCCTTCCGTAAATCTTTCTTTCCTTCCGTTCTTCCTTCGACCGTTCCTTCCACGATACCTTCCACCCCTCCTTCTTTCTTGTTTCTTATGTTAAACACAAATTCACTATGATCCCTTTGAACAGTGTCTCCTGCAACCCTTTTGTCTCCTGGAAGAGTCAGAGGCCATTTTGAGCTTTCTTAAACGGTCAATACAATACAAAGAAGAGGCAAGGTTAGGAAAGCCACATTCTGTATCCCAGCGCATCAAAGACATGACGGGAAGAGACATACTAAAGGTACTGCGAATCTTACGTCGTAATGGTTGCTAGCATCCCGCAGCATGGATCCAGGCTTCATCGATCCTAATTTAAACACATCTTCTACTTCGGCTGAAATGGAAGACATGCAAGAACAAGGATAATGATACTTTCGATCTTATATTTCACAATTTTAACACTAAGATAAGTAGCATAAAAAAACGAAAAGAAACTTTTAGAAGATTTCAGAGCAAAGGAAATCATTGCAAATTGCTCGAAAAATGCCAAAACTTTTATGTTTCCATTCGAGACGAAACAAAATGGAGTAAGGAAAACGGATTTCTATTAGGAAAGGAAATGGAACACAATGAAATGAAAGACGACAGAAACTATCATCAGTATTGCTTAGAAGAAATACTTTAGACGCTTTGTTGAGATTAACGATGTGATTATTACATTGGCAATCAGAAAACGTCATACAAGGTTGCAACGTTGACAATTAACGCTTTATCATATAAATACACTCAAAATTACTATGGTTGTACGTAATTTGCGTTATTTCCTTAAAGACGGTAACTTTGTGGACACGCGGGTACAAGTAGTAAAGAAAAACTGCAGCAAGAAAAGTCTTGACTAAAAAATGCTCTATTGGAAGACACTTATTTTTACTTCAGGAATAAAATGGGCATAAGCCAAAAACTTGTTTCTTTGGCCGGCGACACATGCATGCCCGCATGTGTGTAAAGTCTATCAAAGGGCCTTGCAACATTTTAAAACATGAATTCCTTGCTACTGATATGAACTCTAACGTTAAAAAAACCTCATAGTAGGAAAACATGGTCATCATGACTGTTGCAGTAATGACCATTGCTTATCGTAGTTCTTCCTTAACTAACCTATTACACATTTATTGTACCAACATTGATGTTGTAGGTAACATTTTAACCGCTCATTCATCCTAGCCACCACGATTGTGTTGTCGGTTGATCTAAAATGTCAAAATTTCGTGTAACGAAGCAATTGCAAATAAAATCGGGAGAGGGACAAGGAAACCGTGTGTAAACAGGAACACATCCTCGAACATATTGGTAAAAAACAGATGATTTAAAACTTGGAAGAGGGGCTCTACAGGTGATCGTTGGGCAGCACCACTATGCTGATATAGAAGGTTCTTCCTTAACGTCTTAAGTAAAATGGGAAACCGTACAAGAGTAAACTCTTCACAATGGGGAGAGATCAGACCTTTTAGGGCAGCGCAAACATCCTAGCGTGCCCCTTCCATGAATTCTGATCAAACCATTTCTTATTAGGAGCTGTAAAACTCTTGATAAACACGCCCATACACAGAAAAAATCCTCCTATGCCCCCCCCCCCCCACCAAAAAAATTTAAAACGTAGGAAGCATCCACAAGTTTTCGATATTTGAAAATTACAAAAAATTTAGGTCAGAGCCGAAACCACTAACCCTACCCCTTTGATTTAAAACAATTTCGCCGAAAAAATGTTAGGAGATTACGCGGAAGAACAAGCCTGTCATGCAACAAAACAAACCATTGGCCTAAAACATGGACTCCCTCACACTATACAGTATCGGTATTCGCACGACACGCTAAATCATATTCTGTTATCTACTTATGACCCATGAGCTTACCTCAGGGCATTGGCGCATTCCATCAATTTGAAGACTTAACATTCGCACGCATTATCACTATTTTGAAAGTTCTCCTAATTTTGAAATACAGAGGTCATTCATCATAGGTGAAAATTATTGTTGGTACGATGTCTACGTCACTAACATCATCCCTCCTTCTGTTACTTGTTTCCAGCCCCTCGCAACAATTAACAGGAAAAGGACAAACCGACAAATAAAAATACAACTATAATAAGGTATCAGGTGTTACTGGTTAAATACAATTAACGAAAATACTCACATGGTACTTTCTGAAGGAGTTCGTGAGTTTGTGAACCAATTATTCTAACTCCGTCAACCTCTTGTACAAGATGAACCCTGCTATCGATGTAGTATCTGTCATCATGATTAAGGCCAAAGGCATGAAAATACCCAAGATAATATATATATATATATACATAATGCATTGTTTAGAAACGTATCTGAAGGAGACAACATCGTACAAGTGGCAGAAGACACAGCCAAATACATCATGAACTCACGAAACAAGATAATATACAGAACCCTTCTCCCTAAATTCCAACGCTTTAACCAGAAGACGTCCCTCTTGCTCTAAAAAGGCAATAGACGTATCTCCAACAATATCTATAAATAAGGACACTGAATTCTTTCCTACATAATATACGTATGGCTTAAGCAATGCTCCATATCATATAAAATGCCACAAAGCCTCATGTCCCATACCATATAAAATGCCCCATATCATATAAAATGTCCCATATCACATAGAATGCCTCAATGCCCCAATGTCCCATATAAGAATGAACAGGATACTTTTCGCTATCTTTTGTCGGGCCGATCATCATGAGGTAATTCTCCCAATATCCAACAACAGCTCCCGTTCCGCACCTGTACCAAAGTAAAACATCAGCCGATATTACTTCAGTATATTAAGCGGGGTAGAGAAACGCTTTTTACATGACTTACCAAAGTCATATTTCTGCCTTGCTATGTCCTACTATGGCCAAGAAGGAGCGAAAAACGAAACGAATAGGTCTGACGAACGATAGCATCGATCAGTTAACTTCGAACATACGCAATAGTTAAGTTCACTGACTCTTTGAAGTAGAGGAGAAATTGACGCGAAGAAGCAGAAAAATTATGCTGTACTTAAGTTGATCGTATCTCCTTAGGCTGCATCTCCTTTCATTAGAAAAAATACAAGTCACATTGTATTAACTCTTTATTGCTTCATTCTCTCGTAATGTCAGGCCCTGCGTTTCAGGTTTCAGTGCACACAATTCCAAAGAGATGAAAATTTATTCCACTATTTATACGTAGGCGTTGAATTTTTGTGCAATAGACTGTTGCCTCAAATAGTAGAAGTTGCCCCCCTAATTCCAAATACGGCAGCATGAAGTTCATCGACCAAGTCTAGTGCAATGCTACCTGCTGTCCCGTTCTCTTTCCAGGAATAGAAATAAAGGCCTGTTTCCGTACAAAACTGATTGGAATTTCGGCTTATTCATTTGTCATTTAGATCTGAGGAAAAGCTGGCTTAAAATCAAAAGTTTTGAAATACCTTTTGCCGAAGACTTCCAAGTAAGGAAGATGTAAACTCTGTCAATATTTAGCAATGAATCGTGGCAAAAAACTGCATGACCAATGATTCAACCCATTTGTCAGTTTCAACGGCATATTTTAAAATTTGTACGTAACCCCAAGAGGAAGAAAACAGGAGATCTTTCTGTGATTAAAAATCTATTTTCAAGCAAGATTATCTGTTGCAAAAGTACGAGCATCAAGAGATTGAATATATCGCATAGAAAGTGGTTCCACAAATGTCCACCTCTGCTTGGTGTTGATTTAAGTTTGGATACATTTATCATGTAAGTACATTTTCGAAAGTTTGAAGCATTTATTTCCGGAGGAGCGTCATAATGATTCTGCACTCTCTGCATACTGATCTATACTAACATAGAAGTGGGGTTATAAGTAATAATAGTGGCAAATTACTGAATCGAGGATGGGCAACCCTACAGCGTTGGAGTGACTAAGAATTTTCGAAAAATCAGAAACATTCCCTACATAACTTTGATAAAATATATTACGACGAAAAGTTTATAAAGCCTTAAACACAGAATCTTACGTTAACTAAATCCTTGATAAAGTGGACGAATACTGATGAATTTCTTTTAGCTGATATCAACACAAGTCTGGCAAAAACGCAAGGAAGTTTAGTCATTCGTACAACATTTGCTATCATTCAACCATTAAAAGCTACATAAAACTGACATAATTTTTCTAAGGTATTGACAGAACGAGGGATATCTACAACAAAAACCCCAAATAACATATACGGTAACTTGAAATTTCGACCAGAAACGTTTAAACATGTAAAAATGCGATTTTTTGCCTCCCCAACTTTCTGTTACATTATCACCATATTTCCTCCCACTTACCATACCAGCTGTATGGGCCTATTAGGAAGGTGTGTGTTGTACTCACAATAGACCTCCTGCACGAATAAAAAGAACATAAAATAGTCAAGTTATAGACGGGTGATTATAGAGAGGTATAATAATCATTCATTTTCTATGGTTTCTATTTCTCTAGTATCTATTAAAATTTATCAGTACTAAATCCTCTCATCTCAAATTCACTTTGTAACTTTCAATGGGCTGTGGACAGCATGATGGACCGGATGGCAGTTCTTCCATGGTCACATTGCCAGCAGATCTAAAGTTATCGTACGTATGGCACGAAAGGGTGATCCATGAAAATCACTGATTTCATGCAGGGGTTACCAAACTACAGCCCAATGACCACACCCAACCCTCATTGTCAGTTTATCAGGCCCTCAGGCGCATTTATATATCAGCGATTGTTGGCAAACAAGGCCAAAAAAATTATATACTTGTTTACTAAACTACCTAGACGTATAAAGAAAAAGACTTCTAAAGAATAATACTCCAAGAAGGAAACTAAATTTCTGACAAGGTTTTATCTATTTCTGGCTTCTTCCTGTCTATCGGTAATATTTCCAACAGACCTTAAGAAGCCAGTAATAGATGAAACGCTGTCTGAAATATAGTTTCATTTTGGGCGCATTATTCTTTATTGCTTGTCGGTGTATTTATCACCTTATCAAAAGAAAATAGTTATGTGGCCTTTACTGGCCACTCCTTGAGCGAGATAGCCCACTGCGAATCACATCTGCAACCCTTGCTCTAAAACCTTACCACTTGATATGGTGATAAGCTACCATAAAAGTTCAAACGTACCTCCAAATTTGAGGATCCTATCCAGAGGACTCCTGTATCTGCCAATACAGCAATGTACTTCTGATTAAATGAAACTGCCATCTCTATATATGACGAGGCTGGGTAACTCATTGTTAGATTCTAAAGACAGGAAGAACATGGGAGATTTCCTTTACAACATTTCCAATATCAAATATTTGGTCTCACTAAAAATCACGTAACATAGCCAGCTTATCGCTACATAAATACTAAATATAAGAATGTGACAGAAATATAGTTGACCAAGCTTAACGTTTAGGAGTGGAGTAGGCATGCAAGAATCGCGTCTTAAATCAGGGGATTGCAACTGGCAGGCTACCACTTAAGTTTTGTAATTTTGTTCTACACAGTGATAAATACAACAGCAAAAAATAAAGACACCCAAAAAGGAAACTATACATTGGAAAACGTTTTGTCAATTTCCGCTTGCTCACGTCTGTTGGATGTATAACCATTGGCCACCAGCCCTTGCAGTACATGTTTTAATCTTTCTATCATATTTCAAATTCTAGTATTCAATAGAAATTTTTGAAATAGACCTGAGAATATAGTTTACTTCTTGTTTTCCTTTATTTGTGCGAGAGGAAATCAAATCGTGTTAAGCAATTTGCAAACGTTAACTCAGCAATGTTGCATCAGCAGACAATCAATGTAACTGAAGTACATGTACCTCCTAACAGCAACTCTTTTTACATTATCTGTGGTGACTCTTATACCCCTATTGCTGTAATCACCTTTCATACCTAAGGTTGCCAGGGCATGGCAGCCTTGATACACAAGTTTGGGAATAGCATTTTCTTTACAATATATTTTCATTGCATAGTTTTAAGTCATTCTCTGTAAATCTGTAACTTGAAAAATATAATAATGGACATTTTAAAATATTAAGTAAGAGATGTTCAAAGGTTCATCTTGCTGTGTTAGGGTCTATTTATATTTCACTTGCCTGGAACGGAGTTTGTGTTTAAATAGTCAATGTTTTAGTGTGCCTATTTTCATGTTTTGTTTTCTTGTGTGTTGGCATATTGATGATTTCAATCCTCTCGGTATGGATAAATAGTCTCCTTGTACTTTGGTTCTTTACCGATGTAGATCAACTGACGAGAATCGGTGAAGAGCTTCTTGATCATAATGAGTTGACTGTTCAATTGTCTCTTTAAGTTCTGTGGTACCACGAATTTG
>JAAAKL020010406.1:0-14386 GCA_010016065.2 Carybdea cf. marsupialis auct. non (Linnaeus, 1758) | reverse complement strand
ATACATAGCCGCAATGTAAGACGTCAATTTTAGACATGGCGTACGACCCCAAAATAGAAACTTTGTAATGAGGTAAACAAAGAAATCCACGATAGATAAACCTGTATAAATATGGCTAGAGATATCTAATAAATCAGTTTTGTGGAGCAACGTTCGAAACGAGAGAGAGAAAGCAAGAGATTAAGTAACATAGCATGTATGAATAGGAGTTTTGATAATAGTCGAAATAAATACAAGGATCAGGAATCAAGAACGTGCTATTTACTGTTCAACGTCTTCGACTACTCTACCAACTCACTAGAGAAGCCCGGCGAGCGGAGAAATCACGGGTATTTGTCTGTTTCTGGCAAAACATCTTCTGCTATAAACTACAAACAAATTGTATTGTTTGATTACGATTACCGAGGATAGGCAACGTTTTACTAAACTTTGTAAGAGGTAAACTCTGAAAAGAGGATAGGAGTGTTGAGAAGGATCCCAACAGATAACTAGTATATTTCTTACCAAATATGAAGATTTATTACCTATAACGCATGGCTAAATACAATCGTAAGAGCTTTCCTATTGACATAAAAACCCTACTGATAACACGTTACATCTCAATTTATAGTGATAATAACAATAATAGCCTCGTTTTACACGTGAGGCATGACCAAATATGTAATAATAATTTTATGCTTTTTAACAAGGAGCAACAAGATTAAAGGTGCTTTCACAAAAAACGTCGTGCTATTTACATCACTCATACATTGCTGCCTGTCACATACTGAAATGCAATATCTGCTTGCCCACCAAGAAAAATGAGCGTTCAAGTTCCGGAGCCTCCTTGTAGCAAGTGCGTAGTTCTTACGTAGCAGAGATTAACGGGACAGAATGGGGCAACATTTATCAGCTGTAACTATCAAGCGAAGAACAGTATAAAATATCTACTCTTTCGTGTGAGCAAAACTAAGGCTCCAGTTCCTTAAAATGGCATATACCCAAAAAGATACAAAGAAGATTCGTTTAGGGTATTAGAAAAAGCGCGTTCTCCTTTTAACCTTGCTACTCCCTAGGCTGTATTTTTCCAAACAAGGAAGTCGGTGCTCTGTTAACACAAAGAAACTGCCTACAGCTTACATTACATTCAAGAACACAAATGACAAAAAAGGTGCCACCAATATATGCGATATTTTAAGTTGCGTGCTATGATATTCGCTTATCTATAAATGTTTCGAGAACAGATTTCTTTACTCAATGCAGAATATCTCCATATCAAGTGCTTGACGAATACGTTATTCGATGCTATCTTTACATCAACTTTTCACGATAAGTGAAATATCTCATTGAGTCTTCTAAACTGGATTGTTCCTACAATGTGCCTTTCATTACAAATATTTTTTTTCAAACTGGTAACCAATATCAACGAACCATCAAGAGAATATAGAGTTTTTGAGCAGTATTGTCACTTCCGTACAATGTTGCTCTTGGCTCTGTTAACAATGAAGGAAGTAAAGATTTTATAAAGTACTTTTAAAAATTCTAGAAGGGAAAGGCCCCCGGTGCCGCCACCCCTCATCTAGTATGACCCCTAATCCCTCTGTTTACAATCTAAATCAAGAAATGACACACAAAAGTTGTAAGAAAAAATTAGTTCTAGCAACTCAGTCCTCTAATATCTCAGCTGAGAAACTCTGGTTCACTGATGTCCTATTACAACCATTTTGTGGTACATCTAATCTACAGACGTTAACTACAATAAACTTGTTAAATCCAAGTCTTTGGAAGCCTTTAGAGCCATTTTAAGTAATACATATCAATATCCAACCAAGATTATCATTCAATACGAATTTAAGTCGCAAAATAGCACAAATTTGCTTGATAATTAAAATTATAGCAAAATTCGAAATGAGACGGTAAGGCTTAGATGATCATATTGAGGGTTGGTTTGGAATGAGGATAGGTAGTAATTTCTAGCTCAGTTGTAAATTAAATGTGACTTTACATTATTTACGATAAGCTTCTGTTGCAATCTGTAAAGTAAAAAAAATGCTGCGGTCAACTTTAAGTGGTTTTCTGTCACATTATGCCAGCCTGCCCGACGTAATAAGAACGTAACTGATTATGATGAACAATTTTAGATTTCAGGCACAAAATGGAATGATCTTCATAGAGCTTCTAATCGTGACCAAAGAATTTCGGGGGTTCATAATTTGTCTGCTACCCAGAAAAAATCTTCTGTTGCTTGACGTTGGGCAATGCAACTCCCGTCTTCTGTCTTGTAGGCCTATGCTAGTATTGCCTAGCCTTTTGTCAACCAGGAACTGTTTTGTTAGAAAGACGGATTGCTGAGTTGCCCAAAGACGCGATATGTTTTAATGCAAAACTGCGATATATTCGCACCCTTATGTATCGTGAACATTACATCTTCAGATGTTTTATATCACTCCCCCGGTTCACGGACAGTTAAAAAAGTGGAAACAAGGTACCATTGTCGACTACGAGGAGACATGGTGACAGTGTTGGGAAGAAATGTATAATACATGAAATCAAAAGGTGTACGTATATTGAGCATGCATGTGGTACCTTTTTGAGAAAGTTAAGATAAACAGCTCGGCCTTCATTCCCAACTCTATAATTTGTTAAGGGATCCTCATCAACTGGTTATAGAATTCCTTCTGTTATGGCCGTTTTCCCTTTAATTTTCTTTGTCTATACTAACATCACGGCGTAGTTTTATAGGACACTTTTTGTGTGTCATAGTTAACTTTTCCATGATCTCGTGCCATATCTTTACTGAATAGATCACTTCTCATATCTTAATACTGATGTATACATACATACATATTCAGAACATATCATCCTAAAAAGGTGAAATTTTAGAAGGCAAGTCTCATCCTATAGTTACGTATTCTTAAAGAGAATGTATCGAGTCCACAATGCAATGATTCTGTTAGGCAATTCTGAAACGATCAATAGTGATGTGCTAGCAACGAGCAATGATCTGCGTGTCATCATCAGTTAGAGAATGATTTATTGGTCACACTCAGGTCCGCAATACTTGAGATTAGCTATGCCGATGCCTCCATAGGCGACAGTGGGCATTATAGTTTATTGATAACTGTTCCTGTTCACTAGCTATCTGTCCATACAATCCTTTTTTGTCGGCGGCTTGATCACTGCCTCTACTCTGCAATCGACTGATTAAATTGTCCTGCTGACTTAGTGAGTAAGTTGCATGCCTCCAAAACAGGTCCCGTTAACCTGAAACCTCGTTAGGCGCTAACATATGACCAGGAATTCACTCAGCTTTGCAAAATACAGCCTTTTCAATGATAGATAGAAGATATTATTTTCCATTGTATTGGGCCCCCCAAAGGAAACCAAATGTTATTACTTCAAGTCTTTAAGTTCTTATTGAAGTTGCGATGTTGCTCCTGATCTGATGCACCGCTTTTTGATAATGGTTCAGATAGCCTGCGCTAACAAGCGCATTGTCTCCCTGTGGATATCTTCGGACACAGCAGGGAAACAATCAACATCCTCCCAGTGATCTCCTTGGAAGAGGTGAGTAAAATGGCGGACAGCGACTCTGACCATGACGATCTAGACAGCAATTCAGGTGGTGCTACGGGGAAAAATCCTTATTCCCCACGCACCGTAAAACTACGGAAGGGAGAGAATGGTTTTGGCTTTAATGTGAGGGGCCAGGTTTCAGAAGGTGGACAACTGAGATCAATAAATGGGACACTCTTTCCACCCTTACAGATGATCAGTGCAGTGATGGAAGGTGGTCCGGCAGCTAATGCAGGGATACTAGTGGGTGATCGGATCCTTGCTGTGTGAGTAATTGTGACTAGTGTTTATTACATAAATCATTTAACTCTCATTTCCATTATTCCTGAGATAATGTTGTCGATTATCCAACCAGTTAAGTGTAAATTACCTCTACAACATTGTTATTGTTACTGGAAGCCGAACGTCTTCACAGGGCAACACCATTTCATACTTCAGAAACTTCAGGAAAGTATTTTTCAGATCGTATTAATGATCAAAGTTGATATCATTAACATAGTTGCAATGCTAACCACACTTTGTCTTGTGTCTTTAATTTGCTTACCCACAAACTTTGTGGTAAATGTTTATGCCCGATGCGAATGACCTTTGCATGAACTACCATGGTACCAAAGCAACGTCATCGAAATGTATGCTACACGCTGTGGTGCACTGGTACTAGTAGCAGTTACTGTTTCTTGAGCAGAGTAGCGTTTTATGTACGCGCTCATTGTCTGACGAGTTTATGATGAGCATTTAAGATTCTTAAAATTACTTGAGACTTTGGAAGTGTTTGCACATCGATTGTAATACATGAATTGAGCGGCAGAAATTGTTGACAGTGTTTGTGTATTTTTGCCACAAAAACAAACAATTCTAACAGCTTTATAGGCCACTTTTACTACCGTTTAATTGCTTTCTATTGTATTCTATTGTACAGCATTCCTTTAGTGATATCTAGGACTTTCTGGGAGATGTACTGGTAATAACTGGATTATATTCTACGATGCCCAAGGCTCACGGTTAAGATATTTCTAACAGAACAGTAGCATAAACTCGTGTTACAACAATTTTTAGTTCATTTTCTATACAAAAATCATATCACATTTAAGTGCTAAAATTGTTCTTGGTTAAGCTGCCAATGAATGTATATATTGTTGTTCCTTGATCATTACACATTTTCTGAGTACTATAGTTTTTCTTGGAATTATTACAAGTAGTTACAATTATAATTACAATTATTAAAAGTATATTGATCACCAGGCTTTGATTATTTCCATATACACTACCAGTTGTTTATTGAACAATGAAATAGGATAAGTTGATTATATAGTGTTTCCATACATTTGAAATGGTTTATTAGCTATACTTTAAGCTGTTGATAATCTTAAAATGAAATGAATTGGTCAGCTGGATTGGATATGTTGCAAGAGTAACCTGATTACTATACAATATAGACCCTAAACATATCTCTTTGAATGAAAATACATAAACATAATGAATTATGTAAAAACAAACTAAAGTAATTTTTATGTTAGTCCAGATAATATTATAGATATTTATCTATTTAGGTACGTAGTACTCATGTAAGGTTACAAGGATCCTATAGATATAGCAGACTGTATCAAGTATACATTTATGTTGTGACATGTTTGTGTTTATGGATAGAGTGTAAAGGGTTGAAATTTGACGGCACAAAAAATTTGTTCTGTAGAAGACAAGTTATAAGATTTTGGTTTTTTCTAAAGAAGTTATGGAGTAAAGGGGTTCTTAGGTTCTAGTTGAAGGTGCAGGTTGTGCTCCAAGTCCAATCTTTTGAGGCCATCTCTTGTATTGTATTTAGAAAATTTCTAGAAAAAGAGCAGGAAAATGTAGCAAGGACTATCATCCTTACCTGCCATATCCTTAATTAACTATTCTGTGACTATCATGACATTTTATACTGTAGAGAACAGGACATTTACACATATCATGTTTAGTACAAGGGCATTTATTTATTATCATTATCAGAGATTAATGCATATGCAGTGATAATTATTGGTGTTTAGCTGTGCACATACTCCTGCTCTTTGTACCTACATTATACTTTATGCCCTAGATTTATACCAATACCATTCTAAGACTACCAAAATGCCTAATGTTTTTGTTCCTTCTTGCAGTAGTTCAATCTCAGGGGGTAATTTTCTTGTATTAGGGAGCCCTACTGTATTTGCCCAACTCAAGATTTGATTGAGAAATCTCGTAAGACTTATGTACCCATAGTGGTATGTTAACCTTATCCTAGGAATGGAAAATTGCTCTGATATACAGGTTTTTATCAAGTGAGGGGAAATTGAGAAACTGCCTGTCTTACAGCATCAGCATTGTCATTTTTTGTCATATAAATGCCTGCAGGTCCATATTCCTGATCAAAGGTATTGTTATCAGCTCTAATGACAACAATGTAATAGCCAGTGAGTGAACCAAATATAACACTTATTGCCATAACATGGTGGTACTGTATTTTCACTATGTCAGTAAATCACACTCGAAACAAGAAAAATATTTGTTGAAGTTGTTACTACTAACAGAAGCAAGCCCAACTCTTCATGTTGAAAACAAAACATGTAAACCTCAGATTCCTGTGCAACCAAATTTTGACTTTATGGTGCATAAAGTTGTATATTATCGATGTATGCATTAATCTAGCACAATCGTCTGTCTCACTTCCAAACCCATTTTAACCCCTGACATTGAAGGTGTAACCTGATTCATGGCCTATGAGCTAAGTAAAACACTTGCTCAGTTATAATGATTGAAGCATTGAAATGAACAACAATACAATATCTGGCCTACTAGGACCAATGATACAACTATTGTTTTTGCAGGACTATTTCTCATACACAACAGTGTATCTTCAAAGAATTTGTAACTTATATGTCTTAAGGCTCTTGCATATGCACAAATGTGGCATATACTTATTGGCAAAGCCCGTGATAACAATTTGTTACTGCAAATCAGAAAGGAGCATCATTGATTGCTTCACGTGAATAAAAAATTTGTTCCAATCTCGAGAGAGGAAAAAACACACCTCTCCATTTGTAAACGTTTTCATGGTAGGGCATCTGGTAACATATTGGTTACATTTTAATAGGATGAATCCCTTCTCCTGCTTATGCTGCTTCTGTTTTATGTGGTTACAATGTTCATATATTTCAACTACCAAACATAGCAGAGCTAAGACTTAATAAGCTAGATATATAGATTATTAAATTATTTGGGTAGCTTATTGAGTTAGTAATTCTTTGTCTGGCCATATAGACTGTGTGACAGTGTGTATGACCCCTTACATTATGAAACTTTCTTTAAAGGGGCACCCTGTTTGTGACATGCCATGAAGAAAAACCTTATTTCCTAGGATTAAATATATACTTTATTTCCATATCGGCAGTCTTAGCCCACCAACATAGACTTGCTGTATTTCTTTTTCATTAATGGTTCTAATGTTATGGATTGTGACCAATGATAATTCCTCCTACCAAAATTGTAATAGTTACCTTAACCAATCTGCAAAGACCAAGTAAAGTTTGATATATGAAAATGGGAGAAAAGTTAGTCATCTTTTGGTGTTGTTTATCTTGTTTGAGGACCAAACATAAGCTGACTATATATTTAAGTCTGTGATTACAAGCCGGGTAAACCTGATGAGTATTTAAAAGGGACATCACAAGAATGGTGATTGACTCTGTTATGTAAATACATAACCAGTGTACTTTCTTCAGTAACAAAAGTACTGTTGCAAGGCTGCTCAAATTTCTCTTGTGTGGGATTAACAATTTGGATTATGTACTACAGGCAATGTTACCTGTCAATCCCTATAAAATGTCTGTCCATTCAAATGTGCATACTTTGGCAACATGATTTTGGACAGAAGACAAGAATTAGATTATGTCAAATAGAAATATTCTCAAACCATGTGGCCAAATCAAACAAATAATACCTTAGGTATATATACATGGTATCTTTACTGCCATTTTCGCAGTCATGCAATCATGAAATACATAATGTAGAACTCAATTTATAAACATGAAATGCATATAGCACTGGCCAGGAATCAGGATTGAACCCATGATCTTCCACACTGAAAACACTGACTTGATTGAAGTGCCATGATTGTAAGTAAGAGGAAAGCAGTCTTAAGACTGAGAGTGCCAAATTTCGGTAGTCCTATAGAACTTGCTGTGTATAGAAGCAGAAAAGTTCTGCCTTAGCTTTGTAGCATAGGTTGTTAAAGGGCATTGTGTGGTTTCTGTAGCTGTCTTTTAGTTTACCTCTGGCAATACCTAAGTATTACTTGTTTCCATCATTATTGTTAATTAGATAGTTGGTAGATACTATTGCTTGGTTTATAACTGCTTTGGTTGGACATTTTCCCTTAAGGGGTAGTTATCCTTTACCTTGTAGTTGCATTGTGCTGTCTGTAGACATTTCTCTGAAAAGAGAAACATTTCTCTTTTCTTTACTGATATTGTCTTGGTAAGTCCATTGATAGTACTGTAAATATTACTAGTGCACATGTAACTGACATTCACTGTGTTGTTGTTAAGAATTTTGTGTAATGTTCATGTTTTAGGTGCTTGTCTGTTAGTATAGTCATCGTTTGAGGGGGGGGGGGGGGAGTGAACCAGTTGATGTTAGATTTCTTTGCCTGTGTTTGGATTTTATGTTAGGTTGTAGGCCTTGTCCAAACTTCAGTTTGCTGGACTGGCCCCTTACATGTAGTTCTTGCTGGTACTGTGGAGCATGGTCATGGAATACAGTTTCATCACATCAAAGTGGTGCCACAGGTTGGTTGACTTGTAATGGATAGGGAATGGTCAGAACGGCAATCTATGTACATAGGGTCATTGTTTGATTTATGGTAGGGTTAGTATTGTGTCATTGTAAGGTAGAACTTCACACCTAAGTAGTTTGTCAAAGTGATGTTAGATGTAGCAGTTATTTTCAAATTGAAGTCTTGGAAGAGCTTAATAGTGTCTTTCCTCTTTTTGACTCCCAGCCTCCCACTGGTGGTTTTTGATGAGGATAACCCATCATATTGATCAAGTTCAATTGAACCCTACTCAAAAATTTAGGATAATTTGTATAACATGAGTGAACCTACTAGCTCATATATTTCAGCTCCATCGGATTTTCCCTTGGTGACATTAAAAGTCCTCTTCCCTTCTTTTTGAACCATGGTTATCTTGCTTATATTTAATTATTATATATATATAAATATATGTATGTATATATATGTATGTTCATATGTATGTTTATGTACATTAATATACATGTACATGTATAATCCATACATAATCTATGCTGTTGTAAATGCATGTTTATATATACATACATAGGTGTTAATTGTGTGTATTGTTTCAGTTAGGAGGAGAAATATTGATACAGTGATTTGGGGGAGATGGCAGAAGGGGGGAAGGATGCCATGTTATAGGTTGTAGTGAGTCATGAGGGTAACCATGTGTTGTGTAGTTAAATACTTAATAAAAAGATTCCTTTTGTAGGAATGGTGTTCCAGTTGAAGGCTCAGAGCACAAACGAGTTGTTGAACTAATACGAGAAGGTGGTGATGAGCTCACATTGGTAGTTATATCAGTTACTCCAAGTGAAGCTAGAAAATTGGATGGAACCAGTGATGCTTCAGTTGGATTTGATGAATTTGACTATTCTGATCGAAGAACAATACCCATCACAATCCCAGATATGAAACATGAAGAAAAGACTGGAGAAAAATTTGTGGTAATTTTGGTTAATTTTTGACTGATACATTTTGTGTTAATATGAAATTTTATTATCATTACTATTATAATATCGGGAGTGAGAGCAGCTTGCGGGTTGACTCTGCTTACATCACTTTGATGCAAGATCTGTTATGGTTGCCCCCTGAAAATCACTCAAAAATACCACTTTTTGGCATGACTGTTTGTTTCCTATGCTCACATTTCAAATAGTTACTATATTGGGATTCATAATTGTTAAAAGAACATACAAAATGCTGGAGTTGTACAACCTACATACTGCACTTTACAAATTGAACACTTGATCACATGAACCACACTGAATTACATGCAGTTTAGCTGGCCACAGTGTATGCAGTATGTGCAAGATTATTCAGTATTCAAAAATGTTCAAGTTGAGGTCAGGTGATTACAAGCATAACCTTTTTTTATTGGCATGGATCACAGCCATGACCAGTGTTGGCATTAACATACTCTTGCTTTTACTAATCTAACCTTGAGAGACTTACTCTCCTAAACTGTAGCTTGGGAGAAAATACTTTTCTATACTCCTTATCACACAACAGTGTATTAAAATTGGCTGCTTCAATTTTATGGATTGATTATTACTAGGAACTAGTTGACAGGAAGGGGTTGACACATCTTTTATCTCCTTGCTAGAACTCAGGTTGTGCTTATCTGTCCTGTTTGGGTTTTGGGGGTGGGTGGAGTATGCCATCTCTCTTCTGAACTTTAGCACAAGCAATCTGCTCGTTATCAAGATTTTCATCAAACCCTTGTGCAACTGATTAGCCTAGTTACCAACACACAGCCAAAGAGACAAAAATCCAAACAAGAGAGTTCAGATATTCATTGCTTTCATTTTTCTTGTTGATTTACTATTTACTAATTATACGTCTACAGTTAGTCTTCAATGAATACCATCATTAAACAGCAATAAAACACTGAAGCAAATAGGAAGCCACCAAGACATCAAGGATGATATTCCACTGGTCCTATGTCATAGTTCACAGAATAACATTTGTGTTTTGCAAATATCCTGGTCAATTTATTTTTTAAAAAATCTGACAAATGATATTAGGATGATATTTTAATAATCATTCATAGTGTTATTATTGCTGCCTTTCAAAAATGTAAAGGAAACTAACCCCATTCTCTTCGTTTTATTTACACAATGTTAAATTTAGGAAGGTTTTGCAGCCTATCCCCTTCCTACCTTGGGTTAATCAACTCTCCACCCTAATGCAACTATCAAACTACTATCATAAGTTCCAGTTAGATATGTAGAAAACCATCAACCTTTGGTGTACGGTTACTTTGTGGATATTTTACAATAATAAGGTTAAAGTACCACCCCTGTTCATGTTGACCTACCAATAAATTGAAGTTACCGAGTTCAAGACAGTTTTTAAAAAGTCACAGATATCATAACAGCATAAAAATTAACCATAGGTCATAGATAGGCTTGGGCATATTTTGTTTTGGTGAAGAGTTTCTGACAGTCCAAAGAAGTGAGAGGATATTGTCCTTTTTTGCAACTTATCATGTCTACCGAAAATAACCCCATCATGTTACAAATATTGGAAAGACTGAACTTGATTGAAAGCAAGTTCAACACAGTTGAAAACAAATTTAACAGCTAGAATGACCCCGTCTCATCTGTGGAGTCTACCATTCAAGGGTTTGCTTTATCATGTATAATTTTTCATTTGAAGGTATTTTGAAGGAATTTTAAAATGTATCCCCATCAGATTTTTGTAGAGTGTTTACCTCACTCATGTTATATGTACTTGTTAATGATTTGAAAGAAGGTTATAGCCTTGGTTGTGTACTCTTTGATGCCACTACCTGTGTTGCTTTTCCAGTTAACAAAACATTAATGTGGAGGACTGTTACCAAATGCACATGAAACATCAGCTTATGTGATGGTTTAGATTTTTGGTTTAGTCACAAATTTTGACAAAATTCATTTAATCCACTCATTTTTACTTACTGTTTACAAGATAATCATGTTTCTTGGTGCATGTTGCTATGTCACATAGGTCTAGCTTTTGCATGATCACTAGTTATAGTTCTATCAAATGAAGGTATGCATATCTTCTAATAGTTTACCAACTTAAACTTATCTATGATATTCTTAAATCATTGATTCAAAAAATTCACCATGGCACTGAAAATGCTTTTTAGGTGATATTGAACAGTCATTGCTCAACTTTTACTAATTGGATCTTACCTTTTAGCATATTAACTTCTTTTTTTGTGATGACTTTTGTTAAAAAGGCAGTCTGATATGACCAAAGAAGCTGTAGGTGTGTCATCAATGCAGTTTTTAATTTATTAATTATCATGTGTTATAGAACAGAGTTTTAGGAGAATGCATATAGCTTTCAGGGCTTTGCCCCTGGACCCTATTGCAGGGCTCATAGCCTGCAGAGTTCCAATTTAAAATTCGAGTTCCAATTTTCACATTTTCTTAGCATGTACCCATCAAAATATAGTTTCTTTGTGCTACTTGCAAGTCTTGAATTCGATGTAAGGGCACAATAGAATCTGCTATAAGCTATCTGCTTATTAGGCATTGTTAGATACTTAACTTTGACAACAGGGATAACTGTGATAAACTGAAGTTTGTAGAATTGCCAACTGATATCAGACATTTAATTACTTACATTGATGTGTCTCCTCTGCTTGTTTAGGTCTTTAACATATATATTGCTGGAAAATATGTTTGCTCAAAGAGGTACAGTGAGTTTGATAATTTGCAAAAGGAGGTGAGTACAAACTTTGATTGCATACCAGTAGTCAGAAAGAAAAAGCTCTTCTTTTCTCACCACTCTGGCCCCACTTTCCTTGCTTATTGACCATAAACTGCCATGTGCCAATTGACACAATTAGATATAGAGTCAGAGGAACCATGTTTTTAGCTTAGAGTTTTCAAACAAAATATTTAGTTCGTGTCATACTATCATACCTAATATTTCCATGTTAATCTACAACTTCATCAAGAAATTATGTCTACCTTTCAACAAAAATGTAGTAAGGAGTAACAACACTTAAATGGCAGGTTGGAGATGCGGTTTTAGTGCCATGCGCTCCCCTTTGCAGGGGCTAGGGTGGTTAGTAGAAGAAAATGTTTTTATTTTAAAGATAATACAGTAAAATCGGATAACAGTGATAGCATTAAAATATTGTTCCATATATACCAAAAATGTCAGAAAAGATTATTTGATTTCAAACTTCATTTTGTTCATCCTGTGTCTGCTATGTTATACGTTATTTACTATAATTTTATTATACAAAGAACATGTTCTTGACTTTAGTTAAAAAGGAGGTTCAGGGATTACAGATTTCAGAGATTTCCTGGGAAGTGGCCATTTCAGTTGTCAGATCAACAGTTGGATGCAAGGAGGAGGGGACTGGAAACGTATCTGGAAGACTGTAAGTAATAAAAATTAATTTATTAACAAGGTACATGTGTTTTAATTATTTCCAGACCACCCTTCAAATGTTGTGACCCAGTGGGTAACTTTTTCTTCATCAAAACATTTCCAGCTTTGTGGGTGACCAGGAGTGACAAAAAATTCTTAAATATTGTCTTTTAATCATAATAAAATCAAAACTGACATTTCTATTTATGGATATTTTTATGGTGATTGACATGTTGATCAGATTTCTCAAAGTATATATTGATAAATGGAATTGCAAATGGTTTGTGGGGTCTCTTAGTTTCCTTTCGCACTATTAAATAGCGAGAACCATAGCCATTGATAATGCCTGGCAACACCCTGAACTACTGATTGACAATTGATTAGCATACAGGCATATGGGTATTAGTTTCATTCCTTTCTTTTCATGTTCTATTTTGACTATTTTGTACTCTGACAAGTTTCAGATGAAAAGGGCTTTTCAGTGCAAAAATGGTTCTGTTAGTCCATGCAATTTTATCAAAAGATTGTTGGGAAGTTTTAGGATGATCGTCCAAACACTTCCCAGTGGAGATCCAGTGGAGATCCACTGTAATGCAGACTGGTCAAGACCACAGCAACTTTGTTGTTGGTGTATATTCATAACTTAACACTTTAAGCTCTTCTTACAGTAGATCACAATACAATTTACATCAGCAGGTGGACTTGAGTTGTGCATTTCTATTCCTGTGCCCTTTAATAAAAATAGTTCCATTTTAAGGCTGAAATACTTACAAATACCACTTCCAGCTGATTCGTAAAGATGCCTAGCATATTTCAAAATAATGTATAAGAAGGCCTGTGGATTCAGTATTTTCGAACATTGGGAGGTATTCAACTTCATCCAACATTTTACTCCCCAAAAAATTCTCAATGATGTTAGAGACCATGGCATCAAAGGGGGGTTCAGTAATAGAGGTCATCAGAATAACCCCTATTTATGTCATTGCATCATCTTTAAGCATCATTTTCAGACCAAAGTTATGATCTTAAAAAAGCACATAATTACACAGCATGTAAATAGCCTAGCTTTTGAGAGATGGAAATTGTAGACCTTCTAAGAGCTCAGAGGGAGCAGTGAATTTTGTAAATTATGCAAGAGCAAAGCATGAATCCGGCAACATGATTTGCAATTTGTTAGTCATCGAGTTATTCTTTACAATTCTTACAGGCAGGTCATGATGCCACCGGTTATTTCTATCAAACCATTTGCTAAATTGATCTTTCCAGCTTTCACATTGACTTACCACATCTGCATTGATATCCCATGTGTATAGTGATTACCATATGTGCATTGATATACCACATCTGCATTGATATACCATATCTGCATTGATATACCATATCTGCATTGATATACCATTTCTACATTGATATACCATATCAGCATTGATATACCATATCTGCATTGATATACCATATCTGCATTGATATACCATTTCTACGTTGATATACCATATCAGCATTGATATACCATATCCGCATTGATACATCATATCTTCATTGATCTCTTGTTAGTATGTGCTGTTAGAGTGATTGCTGAGAGTGACATCGTACAAGCATTTTTAAAAGAAGATACAGAAAGAAAGGTAAGCAACAAATAAGTTTTGT